>WTXK01000044.1:0-220904 GCA_025769895.1 Lactarius psammicola | reverse complement strand
CTTGTATGCCGAGCCGACTCGCGGGGAGGGGAGGAGATATCCTAGGTATATGCGTGTCAAAGACACATATGATCAATATATGCGCAGGAACGATACTCACTCGCCTTCTTCTCTGTCAGAATCGGGCGACTTTGGAGGCCGTTATGAACCGTTTGTGGACGAGGAGGAATCGGGGGAAGGGTTCCGTCGTCCTCAGTGTGTGCAGAATGCTTTCCGCGGGATTCGTGCCTTCGATCACGATATCGGGCTGTCCCTCCTAGACCTGTCCCTTCATCATCTCTTTCGCGTCTATCGTCCCTCGTTCGATAATCACGGTCACGATCTCGTCGTGGACTGTAGTCGGGTCGATATCGGTCATCTGAAGCGTGCCTATCCCGCGCGCCATGGGACTTTCCTGACCCACGTGAGTCCCTCCAGTCTTTGGGTTCAGAATCGCGAGGTCGCTTCCTTTGCTCGGTGTCTGCAGAGCCATCGTGAGGACGCTTTGAGCCTGAAGAGTGTTAGTCATGTGTTTGACGGGAAGTGCGTTGTTACGGGGCACCGCACGATGAAAGAAAAGAAACGGTGATGGCCGTGTGATAGAGCGTGAATGTCGTTGCTGACGGTGAGAGGCCCAAGTTGACGGTGGTGTCAAAAAGCGAAATGTTGTTGCTTGTTTGGCCACGCCGCACATCGAAAAACCGCCGGCAGTCGCCGGATACTCACAGACGACATGAAAAAGTCATGAATCCACAAATACTACGCCTTACAAAAGGTTTGTACAAGAACTTTGCGAGAAATAAGAAATGGAAAGCTAGCGGGTGTGAGGAGGGGCTGCATATTTACAACTAATGTGAAGTAATTGTTGCTGGCACTATGGTGCAGCGGCTGTAACGGCCCAAAGTCGGGAATGCGAGGTGGTGTTCCAACAACGGAATCACGTGCTTGTGCGCTGGGTTCAAGACCGTCCCCTCCGGAAAACTTTGGTGTCTATCATCCCTCGCGGCGTAAGCTGTGATTGGGTTTGGAGTAATCAGTCCTTGACTAGCCAGGGAAGTAATTCCGCAGCTAGCAGGACTCACCGAGTTAGTCTTAGGAGACAGGGTGTGTCGTCTGTCGCGCGGGTGCGCCGTGTCCCTCGTAAACCTTTTTGGTGAAATAAGCTACGGTCACTTAGTCGCATGTTGCGTTCCACCAACCATCTATGACGCCAAAAAATATCCGAACCCGACCGCTCAGTGAACCACAGGAGCGACGTTTACTTGCCTATCTCGATGAGAAATACCGCGAAATTCACCAAGATTACGGCAAACGGTCAGCGTATATCCCATCGCCAACGCTCGCATCACCCACGCTGATAACCATTCACAGACATGAACCCACATCCAAGCTGCCCACTCTCCGGGCGTACCTTGACGCAATGCGAAGTCTGCTCGCCCTCATCCTGCAGGTACCGCCTGTCGTCCCGTCCGGGATGCTCCGGATATCACTTTTGTTACGCTCACAAACACCGTGATGGAGGATGCTCCTGGGTACCCCCCCGATAGCACCGACCTAGTCACGCTTCTCAAGTGGCTTGACTTGCTCGATCACGGTTGGCTTTCCGTGCTGTGCATGCAGGCATGGGACCCGGTCAGAGGTGAAGGGGTCGACTTGCCCCAGCACCTGCTTGAGAAAACACCGCCAGCGACACAGACGGACCGCACGCGCGTGCACAGCCTGCTGGTTACAGGAACCAGCACACTGGAGGACTGGATGGAGGAAAGAAGGAGGACAACGAGGACAGCCTCGTACATGACATGCGGCGGCTGGGCCACCAAAGTGCCTTTGATGAGTTGTTTCACAGGACGCTTACCAGATTGCGCGAACTTGAACCGGACGAGGGCGGTGACGAGGAAGAGCTGCTGGCACGTCTTCCGAGTTGGGACTCAGGTGCAGGGGGTCTGGACGGAGATGCGGATGGCTTAAATGAAGCCGAGTGGGTACGGAAGGTAGTGACGACGACATGGAGGAAGCAGTGTATGATAATAGCGGATCGTAAAAATTCTACGTGCGAGGACGCCGATCGATATAAATAGGGAGCCCCTACCGCTTCCTTTGCGCCGGCGACTGTCGGCTGTGAAAGCGTAGATGAGCTTCTGCAGTGAAAAACGTATGGAGAATACAGACCTGCAGATTTAGCCTTCTTCGGTGCCCTTTCCCTCTTTTCTTTTTGTCCGCTACTCCTGTAACCGCTGCTCCTCGTCTTCGTCGATCAGATTCAACCCCTGAACTCCTTGTTAAGAGCAGAGATGGAGAGCTGCTGCGGGTAGTAGTCCATCATCGAGGGCCCTCGAAGCCGGCGCTTGAGATATTTGGCACCAGTGCGCTGGGACGTTGGATTGTATGAGGTTTGGAAGACGACACTGCGAAGGCGCGTTAACGCAACAGTCGGAGGGTGCGACCGACGCCATCTTGCTATTTGGTTGTACGCGAATGTGTGTGTGAGAGTGAGCGAGACCAAAACTCGACTCAGTCTTGATGACACGTGACCATCAGCTTTCCCTCCCATCGCCGACTCTGGGTCCGCAACTCTGCAGTTTGGTTTCTGCATTCTGATTTCACACGATACGGTGCATGCAGCATAGGAGGTTGAGGTTATTATCGACACCGTAGTGAGTAGCCAGCGTCCACTTTCCTTTATTGTGTTGGGATTAAATACCCCAAAGCTGGTGACAATTTTTCTATGCAAAGGCATCTTTTTCGTCTTCTTTCGCCCAGGCCGGGACCTTTTATTTCTTGGACATGTCAAAGACTTTTCATACGCAACCATTTCACGGCCTTAACTCCAGCACACCAGTCCTCCAAACCAACTGCTCTGCCTGATGCTTCTGTGGCAGCTGTCGCGCGAACCTCAGAACTCGAACAGGTATTCCAACGCGAGGTTTCGTCTTGGGTAAACAAAGTAGGATTAAGACAACGTCTTCTCCGCTTTGGCATACCGCAACGAGAGTTGCCCGGACTGTTGGCTGCCTTCACGCGAGATGTTGAGAACGGCAATGCTCTCCGTTTCGAAGAGAAAACTTCCGCCCAGCTGGCGCGTCTATCACACGACGTGTCCTCTCCCTCCAAAAGAATTGCCATTGATCAGGCGCTGACATCCCTTTTATACACGTGGGCTACGGATCCGCGCCACCAGAAGACCGTGAAGAGTGCCGTCTCAAAGGAGACCTTGGATCGAATGGTGCACGTACGCACGGTCGTGGACTTCACCCGTATCGCAGACAGCTTCCCGTCGCCCGAACAATGCGCCGCAAACTTGTCCTCCACGTCGGGCCAACCAACAGCGGCAAGACCCACACGGCACTGAGGACCCTCGCCGCCTCACGCGTCGGAGCGTATGGAGGGCCCCTCCGCCTTCTTGCCCACGAAATCTATCAGCGACTCAACACCGGCCAAATCGTGCCTCTCGGCGCGGAGGCCACTGAATACTCGAAGTGGACGAGACGTCCAACTTTGACGTGCAGGTGCCGGGACCCGCATGCGGCTCAAGCACGGCAATGCACTCTTCGCCCGTCCGTGCAGCTTGCTCACCGGCGACGAGCGGCGCGTCACAGAAGGCGCGACGCTGTGCAGCTGCACCGTCGAGATGCTCTCCTTGGAGAGGCGATACGACGTCGTGGTCATTGACGAGATCCAGATGATTGCCGACTCGCAACGCGGGCATGCCTGGACTGCGGCCGTGCTAGGAGTCGCGGCGGACGAGCTTCACATGTGTGGCGAGGAGCGCGCAGTCCCAATCATCGAGGCGCTTGCCGAGATCACAGGCGACGAGCTCGTCATCAATCGCTACCAGCGTTTGTCACCCCTTGTGGTCGCGCCAAGAAGTCTGGACGCGACTTGACGCAGATCCGCAAGGGCGACTGTGTCGTCACGTTCTCACGCACCAGCATTTTCAACTTGAAGAGGGAAATTGAGGAAAAAACCGGTCTCCGCTGCGCTGTCGTATATGGGAGGTTACCCCCCGAGATCCGCGCAGAGCAGGCGCCGCTTTAACGATCCCAAAGTGATTCGACGTCTTAGTCGCAAGCGACGCCGTCGGAATGGGGCTTAACCTGTACGTGCTGTCCTTTGCCTTTACTTCGCGCTGACGCTCCCCAACCCAAAGTAAGATCCAACGTATCATTTTCGAGACCATGAGCAAATGGGACGGCTGGATGGAGGTCCCCCTCGAGGCTTCGCAGGTCAAGCAGATCGCCGGTCGTGCGGGCCGCTACGGAATGGGGGCGGAAAGCGGCATAGTCACGACGCTCGAGCCGTCCGACCTGCCGCTCCTCAAAGCCGCGATGGACACGAAGCCCGAATCCCTTCGCTATGCGCGCGTCGGCTTCATCTCGTCCACGATCATGGACCTCTTTGCAGCGCTTCCGCGAGACTCGACCGCGACGACCGCGCGCGACGCGCTCCTCTTCTGCTCGGTCGTCCCGCCAAGCATGGCCGTAATGGACCCAAGCTCAAAGGAGGCCGAGGCATGAGCTACGTCGATTCGTTCGGCCAGGATCTCGCGTCCGCGGAGCGCGCCCTGCTACTGCAGTGCCCGTTCCCCAATATGGACGACCGGTGCAAGGCGGTCCTAGGCGAGATGTTCCGCATGTACCCGACAGGCTCTCGGTCGACCTGCGCAAGATTCTGCTCGACAGCGGAATGCTGGAATTTCTGGAGCAGGTGCTCGCGGCCAAGCAGGCGAATAAGGTCCTCTCTAGGCCACGGCAGGACCTGGCGGGTCTAGAATCGCTGCATAGTGCTGACCATCTACGCGTGGCTGTCCCTGCGCCATGCCATCGCGTTCCACGCGTACGACCTGGCAGTCGCGCTGAGAAAAGCCACGCAGGAGGCGATGGATTATTGTCTCCAGAACTCCAGCGTGAGCAGCAGCTCGACCCGACGCCCCGATCGTAGCTCGAGCTTCAGAACGCACCTGTTCCGCGGGCCGTTCGTTTCCCAGGCAAGTTACAGCTACTTCCGAGTTTATTTGATAACTGACAGGTCGCCGGTACAGAAATTGTCCAAGGCCAGGGCTTAGCAGATGCAAGTGACCTTTCGAATACGACTGTAGACAGCCCGCACTTCACGTACTTAGACCCCAAGTTACACTAGTACAAGTATACACCCGCCTTACTCAACCCACGATGCGCGCAGCATTGTTTATTTTATGTCTTGTTGGCCTTACCTTGGCAGAGACGTCGCTATTGCCGCACTCCAGAACTCGTCATCCGTCCTCGCTTCTTGGGCGGCCGTATTCGATGAAACGGAACATTGCCGCCGATACCTCAACCCCTCCCGTGTGCGTCATTCATGGACCAGATGTGCCGCCCTTCGCGCTGGCGAGGGAACCCGCAGGGCAGAGGCGTTGACCAGTTTCAGCTCTGACCGCCTATCTGGTGCGAGTCACTCTGGCACGTGCGCCCCTCCAGTTGACCGATCATACTCCAACATCCATTCCGCCATTGGCTAGACGTTCCGGTTAATATTTTGTATATATCTACAGTATTACATCGCACACTTCTTATCGTTATGTTGTCGCCACTGCGTTTTATAAACCCCCATCTCATTGTAAATACGATACGACGTATGTCGTATGCGCATGCAGTATTACTGCGACTGGAGTGGATCATCCGCTATATCACACTGGAATAGAGAACGCGTGCGCCCATAAGCGCGTTATCAGGCCCTTTGCCCTGAGCGACATTAATACATAGATACAGACAGGTTACCCCAGTAGTACAGCACCCCAATAAGTTAGTCCCCCAGTCCCCAAGCAGCAAATCCACTGGTATATCACTCACACACACACCAAAAAAAAACCCTGAAAGACGACCAGACACAGTACGTAGGAACTCAACGACGGCCCCACCCCGTTGACATGCGCTGGTGGCGGGACGAGGCGGTACCCTTGCACGGGTTGCGTGTCGCCTGCAGGTGCAGGCGCGCCCAGGTGCTGATAGGACTTGTACGTGCTCGCGAGGCTGTCGCGGCCACGCCTGGAGAGTCGGTTGCGCGTGCAGCACAGCACGAGGACGCCGAGGAGGATGAGCCCGATGCCGATGGACAACGCGATGATGATCGGGATCTTCTCCTTCAGAAACATGCTCTTGATGTCGTTCTTGGGCTTAGACGAGGTAGTACCGGAGGCGGCCGCGGCAGCCACGGCGGCGTGGTTTGACAGAGTGGACGTGGGAGGAGGAGGGCGTGGTTGAGCCGGACACTGATAAAGTCGGCGTGCGCTGAGGCGGGGTCTGTGATGGATAGTAGTTGTACATATGGGTCGGCGGTCGTGTTCACGCTGCCATCGACAAAGTCGCCGAAGTTGATGAGCAGGTACGCGTTCCGGACTGCGCCGTGAGTCCAGGCAAGATTGTTACGTATTTAGTGAAGGCAAATATTGGGGGTGTTGGGACTCACGGAATGATGTCCCCAAGATCATGTCGTAAGATCCAGACGCGCTGGAAGAGCTGGGCTGGAACTAAAGCGGGAAGTCAGACAACATGTATTACGTGGATGTGACGAATCATCGAAAACATACTGCACCGAGGCAGAGATGACCATCAGGAGTTGTCCATGCGTCGTCAGAATTCGTGTCGAGCGGATGAATGGGGTACATTTGGCCGCCAATCTTGAACGTCAGATTGACCTCGGCATCGCATGGTATAAGCCATATTTGGCCTACGCCGTTCACGAATTGAAAGATGCGCCGGGGATTCCAGAATATATCGCGTCCGACACTTCTCTTTATCGACGACGACGACAATAAGGACAACGCTGGCTCAGGGACATGCACACCACGCACTGAGGTACTTGGGGAAACGAAAATCCCGTATCAAAAACCGCGGTCAACTGTTTCGGGTTCGAAGTGCTCTGAACTTTAGTTTGAATCTGGATCGGCTTCCCATCGGGCCCGATTATCCCATCTTCGTCTAAGAGCACTTGCCAATGCTGGTCCTCAGAGTCGAGTGGTGGAAGGGAAGTAACTGAAACTTGGGGTTGACTCGTGATGCTTTCCAATCCAGGGAGGATCTCGCCGACAGTGATATTGCCCGGGTACCTTTCCGTGGGATCGTTCGAGCGCCCAAGGAGAACGGTAAGAATGTTCGGAGTGGAAACGTTCTGTCGAAATATGCGATCGAGCACCGCGTTGCCTTGTGATTGATTGTCGAGAGCAGCATGACTCCTGAACCAGTGTTAGGCCCAAGGCCAAGCATGCCAGGGACGGGAGGTATATCAGATGTTGGCGAGACCTCAACTGCCAGGGAAACAAATAAGGAAGGCATAGCAAGTATGACATGGGTCGCTCACGAAATGCCTGATCAGAAACCGTATACCCCAGAAATTCCAGCTGTGCTGTTTTGATACTCCTGGTGTCCCACAACAATTGAGGCATAGCCTGAAAGGTGGATGCAAGCCACTTGCCGGACACCGCGCCAATAGCGTACGTGAGTCCTGAAAGGACGCCTGTGTCGTGCGCAGCCACTATTGTCTCTGATACCCACAGATCGGAACTGATACATATGTCAGTCCTTTCATGCCTAGGGATGCCTGAGAACTCGGAATCACCTTCCTGTGTCGATGAGGACTTGGAGCGGTTGCCCGCCAGAGTAATGTTGACCATGTAATTCAGATTCCGGCCATTATCCAACCGGATATGTGGCCCCTTTTAGTGGAGTGTGTGGTACGAGCTCCCCACGCACTCCTACGTGAAGAGCAGAGACATGGTAAACGGCCGCAAGCAGGGGAGAAACAGGATAAATAGGTAGGGGATTACCATGTTGAGCGCTACAGTGGACATGGTGAAATGGGCGGCGAGTATTTATTGTTGGCGCCTCGTGTCCGTCAGGGCGAGACCCACAAACCATCAAGTGACTAGCGCGTCTGATCGGTTGGGCGGCGCCATCTGTCACTGCACTGACACCCCTGCTTTGCCAAGCGGCACTACTGTACAGTAAACTTGAAGGAACGACGACATATTGTAGATGAAGTTCCATTGTACACCGCGATAGAATAAGGAGCGAGATGACCGCGCCCCGCACCCCACTGCCACGACTCGGATGGCCCACGCCGCTCGGGGGCTGCGACAAAGGGTCGATTGGGCGGTAAGACCGGTCCGGCCAGAGGACTGTGACAGGACTGTGATAGGATGTGACCCTGGAAGCATCATGATGATCACTGGCACACGCCCGCCGGTCCAACTTCAAGCTTAAGATGGCCCTACTGGTAGGGCCAAGGGTAAAGTAGGACTGCGCGCCGAAAACCGTAACGATAAACCTGAATGGCTGTATGATCTACGGGTGCAGTACGGTTACTGCGAACCCGTATCCGTAGCCAAAGTTTTGGGAATCCTCACGATACGGCGACGGCCGTACCACCCCATGTAATACGCCTTGGATCAGTTATAAGTACAGTTCCAAGAGTTGGCTACTCGTTTGCAGTATTCAACATCGTGGCACTGCGCTTGACTAGTAATTTTGACGACACAATCCTTGGGTTCTCCTTCCGGTACCCACAGCACCTGTTTTTTCTTGCTCTGCGCTGTGGCAAGTTCTTATCGTCTCTATGCTTTGAAGACACTATTCTCGCGGCTATGGTGATAAATTGGTGGCCCGGAAACGCAGCGGTCAGCACTAGAGACGCAACTCTCATTCCTCGGAATATCGCCGGGACTAGGTTAGTGTTGGATTGATGTGCGGTTTAGGATTCAGGCACAGGCACAGGTTTTGGTACCTGCGCGCTCGTTGGTGCAACTGCTGCCCCTGATATGTATTGGTGGTATGTGCGAGAGATGACACGCCAGCTTCGGAACATTTATGTATTCATTCTGTTTTCGTGTCGCCTTGGTTAACAAAACGTTCGATCCCCAGCGCCAGGTGCATCGTACGTTTTCCATGACCTCCGCCGTACCTGCAACTCGCAATAAACTCCTCAAGCTCAACGGTTACAGCGACACCGGTTTCCTGCCAGGACTGCGCACATACCTCAGACAGCCCCGACTCGTCACCTCGTTTCACCTTTAGGTGTCTTGACGACATGAAGTCGCCCTCTTATAGCGCTAGCGAAGATGACCCCAGTGACACGAATGCCGATGAAAGCGAAAGCCAAGGGCTTGCCGTGTTTGCAAGAGCGCCGTCCTCGATGGAACAAGCTCACGAAGTCGAGGCAGATGCGAAAAATCCTCGTATAACGCGCAAGAAGTCGTCCAGCGGCACCTCTTCTGGGACGGACTTGGATCTCTCCATTATTGTTGCTTTAATTGAGCCACTTGTGAACTGGCTCACCGGGAGTGACCACATCAAAGGCCTTTTCCTCGTCTTATTCTTGATTGTTTATCTACATCAACTTGTTCAGGGTATGTTACACCCACACCCCTTGCTTTGGCGATGACTATGTCCCTAATGCCTCTAAAGTCCCATGGGAACTTTATAACGCTTCGCGGAAGCGTCGTTCCCACCCTTCCTTTCGTTCCCTGAACCTGCAGGAAAACGAGGAAGCCGTCATCAAGATACAAACCAAGCGAGCAGCAACTGAGCTTCGAAGACAGGAATTCGCCTATCTCTTCCTTTCTATGGTTACCCCTTTTGCTGGCGCCGTTCTTCTTCGCTCTGTGCTCATGTCAATCAATGGCATTGACCCAATCTCGTGGTTCAGCACAACGCTTTCGTTCTCGCAGCTGGCGTACGGCCTTGGAGCCACCTCACCTCTCGATTGCGAGAGCACACCTCTTCGCTGCAGGACTCCATCCACTACCCTTCTCCCGACACCCAGTTCATCGTCGACTCCCGTTTACAGGTAGTTGTCAATCGCATCAATGGTTTAGAACAGGAGCTCTCGACTGTCAAGCGCGCCATGGCAATGCGTGCATACGTGGATGACATGCATGAAGAACTCAACAGTGCCTTGCAAGACACGGAACGCACAATACGAAAGCAAGAGCGTAGGGTCGAGTCCACCCGCAACTCATATGATACCCGTTTGGCCATGCTGGAAAAGGCCATCTCAGGAATAGAACGCACACATGGAGGACGAGTTCGTGGGACAATTCTCAGCGATACAAGCTCGACGAGTGGCCACCCGTACAAGAGTCTTGAATTCGTTGTCGATACGATTTTACACTTCCTCCGCGAACTTGCCAACAGTCTCACGTTGGGCCCCCCCTCCACCCAAGCGAGCCCAAAAACTCCTCCAGCGTTTATGGTGCCTGGGCCATCGTTGCATCACGCGAAGCCTCCCAATTGGCCTCAGCTCGGGACCATAAAGGAAGATGCGATGGAGCAACCCAATACCGATCGGCGCGATGAGCACTCGAGTCTCGGACAATCTGACAATGAGGCACCCTTAACATCGTGTCAGAGCGATCTCGATGACGTAGGCGTGTCTAGAAGCCATCGACAAAGTCCACTCAACATGACAAACGTCATCGCGAATGTCGTTAGCTTGCCCTACCGTCTTGCTGTCGGCATAATCGTCGCAGTCTTTCCTCCCCTTCAGCATTTCTTCTATTGATCGCTAGAATTTCTATTCTACCAACGGGTTGTAACATAGCACATCCCTTCTCGTTACTACTAGCTACCGGATTCTCTCTAATTGTGCTTTTATTTTCATGTGAATATTGGCCTGTCCCTTCGATTCACTTGGTCAAAAACCCCGGTTTGTACCACATCACACAACTGCATGCTAGGGTAAGAATGAAAAGAACGTCGGATATAACGTCTTTAGTAGAAAAACGGGTGTGGAAATTCTCAAACCGAGACGGAAGATTTTTGTTAGCTGAGCAAATTGTCCAAAAATATCTTCTATTTCAGCTCTCAGAGATTTTTCAGGGAGAGAGCGATCCTGCGGGAGCGGCAGCGCTTCTTTCAGGGGTCTGCTAAGCGCGATGATATGAAACTTTAGCAAAAACGTTGCGAAGACAAAAACGACCTCGAACCCCAAGTCGGACCCTGTCAGCCGGCGTGTTCCCTGGTTGCCATTTTCCCCATTTGACGGGCGGCACTAGCCTGTAGTCGCTCCTTCATGTCTGGAAGACAGGACTCATCAGCCGCTTGGAGGTGTTCAGCGATTATTTATATTATTTACCAGACTGTGCTTGCGCAACTTGAACATCAGGGAAAACCCCCCGTGCAAATCCCGTTTAAATTAGCACTAATAGATTAAAGCGTCTAAAAATGTGTTAATATGTGTAAGCGCGCTTTTTACTGCCAGCGCTGTTAAGAATCTATTAAGCGTGCTATAAATTTTGGTTAATTACATTCAAATTTTTGTAAATGTGTTCATCAAGGAACGGATTGATATAGAAGCTATTACAATCCTCAAGTACCGTCGAGCCGTGCCACTGCCGAGGTGCAAAAGGACCGAAAACCGGGAAGAGTTGCACACTCCGACAGATGTCGGCTAGGGGAATGATACCGGCCAAACGCTGGCCGTTGTGGTAACTTCTGGACGTCCGGAACATACCATGAGATCCTCCGGAAGCTGGGGTGAGGGGTGAAAACCACTCGACGTATGCTAGATCTGTGGGAGGAGGGCGTGAACCTGTGAATACAGATGATGCCGCCTGTTTTGGGAGCCGAAACACAACGCGAATTTGGACAACACGATATTTTGATGCGCTCATTACAAGTGCCGTGTCAAATCTCCCAGGAATAAGGGCTCTGTGCTGACTCTGTCGCTCCGGTTTGATATGTATGACATCTGCAATGTTTGAGTGTTCCGAGTCCGAGTCAGAAAACTTGATCTTGTGAAATACGGACACGCATCGGAAAGGAAGGAGGGTATTGTCTGCCCGTCTCCGCGCTGCAGCGGGCGAAAGCCCTGGAAAGTTATGTCGTACAATAAAGTCAGCAAGGGCATCTTGGAAGTCTCTGGCCCTATATCTGAGGGCAAGTCCTTCGAAAGAAATACCCTTTTCAGATGGGTGGATTGCCAATAAAGGGTGTAACCGCAGTGTTTGGAGCGCTGAACGCCACTGGACGCACTGACAATGCCAAAGTCCCACATCTGCCGCCATTCAATGAAGGCGGTCTGCTGTTGAATGGCCTTCTTGACGCTCCAGCCATGTGGTTCATTTGTGGGTATTCATCTTTGTGATTAGTCGCTCGATATGCATTCTTGGTGAAGTCGATGTGCAGCCGCTCCGCTTGTTCGGTGTTATAGTTGTCCGCTGGTTCCCAAAAAGGGTGATAGATCTGCTATAATGTAGGAGACTATGGAACTTGGGAATGTTGAAATGTTCCCATGCTCCGATGTCAAATAAAGACCTCCTTGTTGTCGTGAAAGCGTTTGAAGTGCGTCATCTAATGCGTTGAGAGTCTCCCACAGTATGAACTCTGTACTGAGAAATATAGATAAAGTTGAGAATGGCCCGTACTGCTTAAACCAAGCGCGCTGGTGACTGATGACTAGGTAGCCGAAGATCCACCACAACTCCCATCAAGACTCGACATATGTCCCTGTGTTCTCAACCAGTCAACTTTGAAAGGCTGGTGATGCCTCTTGGAAAGCTGCAAGCATTGTGGCTTGGTGGAAGGCGGGATACATCGCGCGTCGATCTCCTCTGATCTGAGTGTTGAGAGCCAGCGGATCCAGGTGCTTGGTGACGCCTTTGATGGATTTGATGTAGGATGTCGGGAGTGATCGAAAGGAAGATGTTGGTATAGGGAAATTGCTCCCAGAAGGGGTGGTATGTCGGTTTGAGGCGGGCCTCTTGACACGCTGCGTTAAAAATTGTCGGATTACCATCGGCCAGGGCAAAAATACTGACAGCTTGTTTTGAAGTCCCGCAAGGGGAACCGAGAGCCTGAACCAAGGTTGCTTCGAGGTGCAACGCCACTTTGGGCACTGTCCATTGTAAGTACATGTAACAAGGACACTGCTCCGGGTAGTCACCGATCACAGCTGCGAGGACCGGATGACAACGGTACCATGTGCCATCACCGGTGACCATCGCGATGCCATTCTCGCCATATGATTCAATGGGGATAGGATCTTGTGCATACACTCGTGGAAAAGGTTGGCAAGTGCACGACAACGTGCGGCCTTGTTCAGGATATGCTGAAGTTGTGTGGTGGGGATATATCCCATTAAAAGCTGTGCGTGCTGTGTCAACCTTACGACGCAAGTCCTTGGGAATATTGCCAATTGAAAGGTAAACGGGGTTAAGCACTCTTGTTACGAAAGTGGCGTTAAGTTGTGTTTTGTCAGACGAGATAATGATTGGTAGCACTGTCGTGCCTGGGTTTTGTGTGCCTCCAGGGGATTTGCTAGAGAGTGTAAATACACAATAAAATGTGTGACACATTGTTTGGGTGTACCTGCACAGACCACCCACCATTTCCCGGTGTGCATTTTCACTGAAGACTCGCACAGTGTGGTCGGAATCTTGATAGTGACACTCTGGTGCGAATACCAGCCTCTTTGCAAATTCGGGGTCGCCAAAGAGTGTGCGAAGACATGGAAACGACTTCACGGAAAATAAAACTCCGAAGTTTTCCCCACCAATCTCTACCTCCTCACATCGGAACCTTGGCCGTGCAGGCATCTCATTATCGATGATGCGGTTCAGCTCCCTCATATTGCAATAAGAGAGCCCCCAGGTTTTCAACCACCTACATATATTAATAAACGAACTCAATTGCGCGATGAACTTACCCCATCAATTGCAAGAAGCTCGCCCACCGCAGTTGACGTAGGGCCCCTGTTTTTTGCCCATCGAGCAAACTCCCAGTCACATTGTGACTGGAACGGTGTCCATATGTTGTCTAGACCTAGTTTTTCTTGTAGTTGTTCGTATCCCGGTGTGCTCCTACCCATGTTGGGAATAGGGGCCCCGGCCTGTCCTGGAAAGCGCTTGATGAATGGCAACCCATCATGTTGAGCACGATGCGGTTCCGTACGACGCGGTTCCATAGACAAAGGAGCGCTGGTGTCATTGTCCATACCAAGTGCCCCGCCATTTTCACATTGGTTGGGTAAGCCGTTGTATTCGTCACCCCCTAGAATGAAAGGTTAGACTACATGTGAGATCGAGCCTGCAAAAACGCTCACCCGGAACCCCATCCCTCACAGCACCAGAAATACCAAGAGGGCTGTCGACCATCGGGAGATCCTGACGACGGTCAGAGGACAGCACGACATCGTTCGTGTGTTGTCATGCTGAGGTGGCGCGAGTATCCTGAGTGAGTGAAAGGGTGTTTGCACCCAATACAGACCGTTTTCATCGGAGAGTAAAGTGGTATTGGGGGGGACAGTGGTAAGGATAGTGATGGGGCGGCTACATGATAAATACGGTATCAATTCGTAATCTGGGAAACGGGAATGGTAAGCACACCAAAAAAAAAAAGTATAAGATGCAGCACGAACCGTTCAACCAACCATCCGACTCTTGGCCCCTCTTTTAATAACCACATATACACATTCCTTTCCATCGCAACCCTATAACAAGATGGCACCACGCACACGGCAGCAAGCAAAACTCCAACGGCAGCAACAAAGTTCCATGACGCAGCAGAACGTGTCAACGACTGTGGCCCCAGTTCCCCCTGTTGCCAATGTCTCAGAGTCAGTCAACTCTGGGGGAGGGCAGCGGACTGAGACGCACCAGCAAAAGTTGCCCCCCCTCGTGATTCGGAGGCGACCTGCACCTGAGGCAGAACCTGTACAATCCCGTCCGTTGTAATGCGAAGTCAAGTAAGATGAATACTCACCCAGTACTAGGTTCCACAGGAAAGAAAGCCAAACGTGACAAGGGCCCCGCCACCAATGCTGAGCAGGGATATTCGACTTCGGATATCCCAAGACCTGCGAAGCGAGCAAAATCAGGTCAGAGATTGTGTACCGATTAGTGATGAAGCGGCTTACCTCAGATCTTAGGTCCAATATACACACATCCTCCTCACCTGGAGCTAACAGATGACGAGGACGAATCCACCCCAAAGACATCAGTGGGTGGTAAAGGTGGCGATGCAAAAACGCAACGTGGGAAAAAACTAAAACTTTGTACGTGTTTACATTGTCGACCATCACCCACGCCATGCCACGCCACGCCACATGAACCCTTCCCTCATTGCCTCCACCATGTCCGCCATACAGCTGAGGACCCTCTCCATGGACGACGTTGAATCCAACGAGTCATCGGGAGACTGAAAGTGAGAAGGATGACTTGGACACAGAGTCAAGTGAAGACGAGGAAGTTGGACTCTCACAGAAGACAATGGGCAGATCTGGTCAGGCCATGGCACTCGAGGTGAGTATTACTTCTGTTATCAAGATTCGGTATCGACTTATGGTCATTGCAGAGACCGTCTTGGTTAGTCGGCACCACCAACAGTGCCTCCAATCAAATGGAGATAGATATCGATGGTGTAGAGAACCCTGACGTGTCTATGTCCATTGCTTCGACCAATTTGGCAGTGGGCGACCCGAAATATACAGGTGGGCCTCCTCACCACCTAACCTGTATGTGTGCTCACCCCAACTGTTAATTCTCCAACACAGGTGCCCATTCAGAAGGTCGCTGGGTGACCAACCGGGGACTCATAGGTGAGCCCGCCCACCTTATAACCCGCACGCACATCTACCCCAACTACACAGGGGCTGATTCGGAGGGCCACCAAGCAGCCAACATGGGACTCGCTGGTGAACCCGCCCACCATCTGACCTGCACCACACGCCCACCCCAACTACAAAGGGGCAATGACGCGGGGGCATATTCAGAGGGTCACCGAGCAACCAACTCTGGACTCATAGGTGAGCCGGCCCACCTTCTAACTTACACACACACTCATCCCAACTACGCAGAGGCCCATTCTAAGGGTCGCTGGGTGACCAATGCGGGACTCATGGGTGAGCCCGCCCCCTTCTAATCCGCACAGCCACCCACCTCAACTACGCAGGGGCCAATTTAGGGGGCCTCCGAGCAACTGACGCAGGGCCTATCGATGAACCCACCCGCCTCCTAAGCCACTCTTTGTGCCCGCCCCGACTACGCAGAGGCGACTATGCAGGGGCCTATTCGGAGGGTCGCCAAGAGATCAACCCGAGACTTGTGGGTGAGTCTGCCCCGCCTTCTATTCCACACACATACTTACCTCAACCGCACAGGGACGTGTTCAGAGGATCACAAAGCAGCCAACCCGGGATCCGTGGGTGAGCGCACCTGTCAACTAATTCACACACATGCCCACTTCGACTACGCAGGAGCCCATCCAGAGGGTTACCAAGTGACTAATGTGACCAAAACCGACAAGACCAAGACCGACACGACCGACGCGGACCTCATGGGTGAGCCACCTACCCTCTAACCACACGCTCATGCCATTCATATGTCAACGTAGGGAACTATTCCGCGGGCCATCAAGCAGCAAGCTCCGGATTTACAGGTGCGTCTGCCCACAACATAACGTATTTTTACTCACCTCTGTCAACACAGGCTCCTTACAAAGTCGCAAGGACACGGCGTATCAATGGCCTGTTGAAACAGATCTAGTGTTTAGGTCGGTCGAAATCTGGTAAGATTAGGCTCACAGAGCAAAACCTGACAGTGCGGGCCACAATTGCGTTCGCGTTTGGTCACTTGCACGCGTCGATTATATTCCAGCACGCATTCCCAGATGCATTGGTTGTCACTAAGTTCATACGACAGGCACTTCTTGATGCATCCTCGGAAATTCCGGCTGCCAAAGGTGTTCAAGTTCATATCCTCAACGACGACTCATATTTCCGTACAATTTCAACACTGGTATGTAATTATACTTTTTTCGAAGGTCGATCTTACCAAAGAGTGTAGCCCCGAGCACGAATCAGTATATTTCGTGTGGAGGTTAAGGACTCTTGTGTGGCTGCAGTCTCATGGCTTAATTTCCAAAACTCACCTAGCATAGTTGTGGGCTTGATCGAGAAGCACCTGAAAGATTTCAACTATATATATCTAAGGCGGACAAATGTGAGTCTGTTGGGTGGTGAAAAGGTTTCTACTAATGTGCGGAGTTATAGAATTCGGCTTGGAGCGCACCAGCCAATGTTGGTCGTCCATACCGAAGCCTAGTCATAATTTCGGTCATTCGGGAACTGTACCTCTTGGAGACTTCTACGTTTTTTGTCTGCAACAAGCACCTCTTCCCCCACCACCCTGGGAATGACGAAGAGCCTATTTATGAGGTTCCAAAAAGTCATGGTCGCGTTGGTTGCAACAGGGGTGAGTCTGTTTTGTTAACAAGAATTTATTATCTAATCACATCTGCTTTCCTTAAGTTTTATGCTGCTCTACATGAGTGGAGCACCGGTGAGCGGAAACATATAGACTTTACTGCCAACATGTATCTTGACGTCTACAATTGCCACATAAACGCCCTTGAGAAGATTGAAAGAAACTGCCAGAAACCGTTTCAAAATATGATGGCAGACATATTTCGACTTGCGGTGTGAGTGTCCAGATTTTATCTAATTATTTTACTGACATTTCCGAAGCAATGGCAATTTAAAGGCAGATGCGCCTTCACACCTGGCTGCAACGCTCGATCTTAGCAACCTTGAGGACTGAAGTTGTGCCGTTGTTTAGTTATCTTTATATCAGTTTAATTAGGCTTTATCCACCCATTTAAAGTATTTTAACAACTTTTTTTGCGAAATGACCAAAACATTAATGTTAAATTTCTGAAAGCTGAAGAAAAATTAAGACTGATTTTTAAAAGTTAGCACAAACTTAGACACAAATGACCGAAACGTTAACATTAAGTTTCCGAAAGCTGAAGAAAAATTAAGACTGATTTTTTAATGTTAGTACAAACTTAGACACAAATTAGTGCAATTTATCATTAATTTTCGGGGGGGATAGTTAAGCGAGATAATGAGCATAACAGTCTAATTAGAGCTAATTAGCTCTAATTAGCTCTAATTAGACCGGGGGGTTTTTCCTGATGCACCTCCAGAGTCTGGAGTAAGTTAGGGTGATAGGGTTAGGAATACCAGATTCACGGACTCTGCAATGTCTATAATACAATACAGTTAGTATTGTACAAACCATTAAGTCTATACCGTATCTCCCTTCTTTCTCATTTTATTCTCTTCTTTGGGTCAGAACTAGTGAATCTGATGTGAGCCGAATGGCACAAGGCCGGTAAGATGCGAAGGACTTTCCACTGCACCTCAACAACAAAGCGCTCAGGCCGGATTCGGCGCCCATCCGTCACCGCTGTCGCATTGGCAGCAATCGCCACCGTCCCTGCAACTCTATCCAGATTGTCACAGCTGGTGTGCAAAGAGCGTCATTCGCGAGCATCCAGGTAAAGAGGTGCCACAGAATATTGTGTGGGAGAGTGGAGCAGTCTCCAGACATTTTGAGGTGCAGAGGGGAGGAGCTCAGAGTACTGCGAACAAGGGAAAGACGCCACGCGAATGGCGAATGAGGCCATGGTAATTCATTAACACTAATGTTTTGTGTAGGTACTCGAGCCGCAGGGTGAATCCATTTTCATTTGGCGTCACGTCGGAGCTTCCCTGCGTGTCGGATCAGTGGAAAAGCGGTGACATATTGGCTAATGAATGGTGGGTGGGTGGTCAGTAATCAGGTGGGGTGACTCCAAGGCTCGGAGCGGAAGGCAAGAGCGCTGAGTCCGAGTTTGACAGGGTCGCGACACGTGACAAAACCCACCAAGCTTTCGAGGGAAACCACTTTCCATTTTCACCCCTGCTCAGTCTCGTACTCTCATACTCTGTCTTTATACGAGGCGGCCGGTATTGGTAACTCGTGCGTTCCGGTAACGCATGAGGTACCAATACCTGTTGTCCCAAAGTGGCGTTCCTTCTGTTCTCAAAAAAGCTAATCGGGTCGATACAGCAGGTTATGCCAAGGGTTACGCTCTGCTTAACGACCCTAATCTCGCCCAGCGGTCCCCATAAAAGATAGACCGAAGGGAACAACAATCCCACTGGAACAAGCTACTCAGCACTCTATGGTCCCAGTCTTCAGGGCCTCCGTCCAATCCACCATCCCCAAGCCTCTTTTACCCCCGCCGGATCCCCGTTCCGTCCACACTGGCACTCCTGTGCTAGATGGCCAGGCAGAGATGTCGCCTACACGAGAAGGCTAGGAATTGTTCTCTGTCGTACCGAAAGAGCTAAGAAGCCGATTTACCGAGCCAATACATGGAAAGGGACTATTAGTAGAATCGAGTGGGTGATGGACGCCCAATTGCGGAAGTGCGTGCATTATCCATTTTTGCCTCTCCTCAACGAAGCCGACTTTTGCTTTTAGTTCCACCCGTTTGCAAAAATGGCATATGATCTGGCTTAATCGATCTCCAAGGTGCATCCATTGCGTTATTCTCAGAACAAAACACTTATGCTTTGTTCACCTGGATGACGGGACCACCACGATGGGAGACAGTGGCAGGCCGATATACTGGACACCGGATTCGGTCAAGTTTGTGGCATCCTCGCCAGATAGTCAGCGCATCATCTTATCAGGACATGGACGAATTCGTATGTTAGATACTTCAATGGAAACCACAAGACGCTTTGACTTCACCTATCACCCCATAATTAGCGAGGGATCGATTTTTGGTAGCAAAGGTGAACTTATAATGTGAATAGTGGATATTGCCAATACATAGAGAACATTTTCACCGCCCAATCAATTTTTGGGTTGCAAGTGAATATGCGATCCGCGTTGATACTTCCTACGTTCGTGCATGGACGTAGTTGGGCTACTCATATTAATACTTAAGTTGAACTAAGGTGGAGAGAGAAAGTATAGATCTCCAATATCTTAAATAATGACCTTGAGCGCGCACCTGCTATCATGAGCACTCATAGAATCGGCAAACTGCGAGAGGATCAATCCCACCATATGGCTTCTACAATATGGACTTTCCTATCAAACTGTGAAATGACCGCACTGCCATTTCTCGCCTCATTTTCCTTTTCAGGACCACTTGTAGTCTTTCGTCTGCTTGAGACATCCTACCTACCCACACGCTATGATCCACCCACCTTAAGCCTTGAACAGCCCTTCAAAATCTCCGTCCCAGATGACGCACTCGCCCTGCTCAATCATAAGAGCTCGACGACACTCGCCTGCTCGACGAAGTCAATGCTGCCGAGTGGGCCTACAGCACGCCGCTCACAGATATCAGGGGGCTGTCCAGCAAGTGGAAGAATGGGTACGACTGGTGTACGCATGAGTGGGAGCTGAATGCGCTTCCCATGTTCATGCGCACCATTACGGTGGACGGGTTCGGCGAACTGAGCGTGCGTTATGTGCACCAGTGGAGTGCCGGCAAGGGTGCCATCCAGATGCTGTTTGCCCACGACTGTACCGTCGTCTCCCATTCCTGCCATGCCAGGCTGTTATTAAGTCGTCGTACATGGTGTGCAGGGCCAGGAAGCTTCCTCCAGGTGACGAAGGTACTACCGTTTTTGATGGTCGTTTCCACTGATCACCCATCATTCCACGTTGTTGCACCAAGTCTTCCTGGGTATAAATGGTCTGACGGGGTGGTGGAGAAGGGGCTCTCATGCGAAGCATTATGCCAAGGTAAGCTCTGCATTTGGCCCCGCGATTTTCTCACTAGTGCGTTTGTAACGCCACCACAGGGGCGTTAAGTACGATGTGTACTTCATTCGAGGGTTCTGGTAGAGCGAGTCGGTTAGGACTCAGTTCGGGGATGAATAAGAGTCGAACTAGCTTCTAGAGCTTATCGACCTTAGTCAGAGAAGACGAGGCTCAGGCATGAAGGCGAGCACAGGACTTAAGCACAAAGGCAAGTCAAAGACGATTTTGCGAGTACTGATGTGGTATTATCCAAGAAGTCAGAACTACCGTACAAGCTAGGTAGTACATGGCTTATATACAAGTACACGGTGTTTGGTTATACCAAACACATGACGCAATCCTAGGATACGGGTCCTAGTGAGCTTATCGTACTATGAGTCATATTGAAGGTACTAGTAGTTTCCGCGGAGTCACGCGGGACTCTGACGTCGTCAGCGGATTCTAAAAGTCGTAAAACCTACCAATGGTACGATCATGGGGTAGGTGCAAGATAAGGGCCGAGACCTGAATCTGATCGGATCCTAACCGTAAACGAGTCACGAGTCGATCGATGGAATGGATAGAATGAGAACAACGAAAAGAAATGATCAAATGATAGGAAAGTGATAATAGTTCATAACAGCGTTGATCATGATGATCTCACTGGTCTACAATGAAGATGTGATGCAAGGTGGAGACTGGGGGCATGCCGTAAGCATTGTCGGTAGCACCTCATTGCGACGCCCTGGAGAGGTGCTAGTGATGATGGCGATCAATCTTAGCTGACACTCACCACGGCTTCCATATTCGGGCCTAAGCACGTCAAGGCATCACACATGAACATTCCCATGTAAGCCGCTCTAACAGCACCCCAACTGTTCTCCACAGATTCTCATCCTCGCCTTTCCAAAAAAATACTAGATGCAAGCCGCCGAAGTTGTTCGAAAATTCCATAGTTCTACTCAAGTGCTTAATCACATCCTTCACGTTGCATGAGCGAGAGGCTACAGCCGCTTCCCTGGTGAAAGGTTGGGCAGCGGGGCGAACCAGCTAAGACGAGCCGGTCAGGTGATAGGGGTCCGAGGGGCCAGTACGGTCAGCAAAGGCGAGAGACGCGAAGTCGGACAAGGATAGAAGTTGAGCGCGAGCGTGAACAAAGTGAGTTGGAACTTCGCTTTGGAGAGGAAGATTTAGAGGGACTCTTGAGGGCACACGAGGGATGTAAAAGGGAGAACTGGATGTCGATTCTGGTACACTACAGACACTTTTTATACAGTTTTTGTACATTATATCGAGAAATAAAAGTAAAGCAAAGCAAAGAAAAATAAACAGTTATAGGGGTCGAAGAATACGAGTCGGTAAAGGTCCGGAGTAAAAGCGGTGTCGAAATGGTAAGGGAAAGGGGTGCGCGAGGCCCCTATGAATCTGAAACTGCGAGTGATGCGCTTATGACAAAATCAAGTCCGGAATAATAATAAAAGCGTAGAATATAATGAAATGATAGCATACGAAACAAAGGCTCTCCTCTCCGAGCTCTCCTAGGTGGCCGCGAGCGTGCGCGGTGACGATGCTTGAATTCCGCCGTAGCGGTCGGGTTGGCCGGGTCGAGCGTGCCGAAATGCAACACTCCCCCTCATGCTCAACACATCCCGAGGGTCTGCGAATGCAATGCGACCTTATGCTTCGGGAGCGCCTTCGTGAGGATGTCCGCGGTCATGTCGTCGGTAGGGCAGTACTTGAGTTTGATGATCTTGTCCGTGATAGTTTGGCGGATGAAGTGGAATTGAATGTCGATCTGCTTCGTTCTTGCGTGGTAATTGTCGTCGGTGGCGAGGCGGAGTGCTGCCTGATTATCGCAGTGGAGTGTGGTAGGGGTAGAGAGGGGGCCGAAAAGGGGCTCGGTGAGTCTTCTGAGCCAAATGCATTCCTTCACCGCGTGAGTCGTGGCGATGTATTCGGCCTCGGCAGTGGATAAGGTGATGATTTCTTGCTTCCGCGGGGCCCATGAGACCACGGCGCCGTCGATGAGAAATGCGAAGCCGGATATCGCATGGCGGTGGTCTTGAGACGCTCTGTCTGCGTCGGTATATCCTGTAAGGTTATGACATTCATTACCGAACGTGAGTGCGTGGTTCTTGGTGCTGGCGAGGTAACGGAAGACGCGCTTGACCGCTTCCCAGTGGACCTTGCCAGGGTTTTCGAGAAATTGCGAGAGAGTCGAGATTGCAAATGTGATGTCGGGGCGGGTGGTGACCGCGGCGTACATGAGACTTCCTACCACTTCTCGGTAGGGTGTTTTCTTCATCCGCGCCGCTTTGGTGGCATCTGAGGGGGCGTCGGACTTGCTAAAAGAAGCTCCGGGAGTGATAGGGGAAGCGACCGGTTTTGCATCGCTGAGGGAAAATCGGGAGAGGATAGTGTTGATGAAGCTGGTCTGGGAGAGGGAGATGGTGCGCGTGTCACGGTCGCGTGTGATCTTGATGCCAAGGAGCCAGTGAATGGGCCCCAAATCCGTGAGCGAATAGCGGGAATTGAGCATCCGCTTGTACTCTGAAATTTGGTCTGCAGAGCTCCCTGTGATAGTGCAATTGTCAACGTGGATTACAAGGATAGTAGTATGCTCGCTACTGCGAGCTGAGAAGATTCCGGGGTCCGCATTGCTGACGCGGAAGCCCAGATCGTTGAGGGCGCGACACAGCGTGTCGTACCATTTGCGCCTGGCTTGCTTGAGGCCATAGAGTGATTTGCGGAGGTGTTTGACTGACTCCCCCTGAGTGTCGTAACCGGGGGGTGGTTGCATGTAGATATCTTCGTCGCTGTTGAGCTCGCCGTTGAGATAGGCGCCATTGAAATCGAATGTGTCGATGTCCCAATCATTGCGGGCGGCGAGGGCGAGGATGGTCCGAAGGCTTGCGAGCCTCGCGACCGGGGAGAATGTATTGAAGTAATCCACGCTGAACTTCTGCGTGAATCCTCGTGCAACAAGGCACGCCTTGTATTTCTCGATGGATCCGTCGGCCTTGCGTTTGATACAGAAGACCCATTTGCTGCCGACGATGTTCTTGCCGGCGGGTCGGGGAACGGTGGTCCACGTTCCGGCCTCTTCTAGGGTGGCGATTTCATGATCCATCGCTTCCTGCCATTTCGGCCAGTCTGAGCGAGATCGTGCTTCGGAAAGCGACTTGGGGTCGTCTTGGGCTTCGCTGACGGCGGCTTCGAAGAGATCCTCGCTTTCCGCAAGGTAAGCGAAGTCTGAGAAAGTGTTAGCCGCGAATGCGCTTGAAGCACTGAATCTGGGCCAGTAGTCGTCTTCGGCTTGATGCCTGGAGGTTCCTCCTCCTCCTTCGAGTGCGCGTCTTGAGGGTACGCAGACGCGGGATGACCTCCGCGTCGGTTCTTGAGGCTCTTTGGCCTTGCCTTTGCCCTTTGAGGGTCCGGTTTCTTCTTCTTGAGGTTCGACCGATGCGCGAGGGGATGGAGTAAGGGATGAAAGTGGGGAGGGGAGTCTAGTGGGCGGCATTGCCCCGGGGAATGTTGGAATAGGCTGCTGAATAGGAGCCGGTGGGATAGCTGTGGGGACTGTTGGAGGCGCGGGGGGTGCTGCACCTGCTGGAGGTGCTCCGGTTGCAGGAGGCACTGGAGGCGGACCATATACTGGAGGAGCTGGCTGGGGCACGATAATGCGCGGTGGTCCAGTGTAAACGGTGATGGTGGGATTCACGAACTTGATGTTTCGTTCGACCGACACAGAGTGCTTGTGGGGCCAGTACACGCAGTGTGCATGAGTGCTTTCCGCGTCGTATCCGACCCAATTCGCCTCGATTCCGCGCGCGTCCAGTTTCGAGCCGGTCCCAGAGTGGACCCAGATAGCTTGTCCCCACTCAGGGACGCTTGAGAGGTCGGGTTTGTTGCCGTAGAGTTTTTCGTAAGGCATAGTATTGTTGCCTAGAGCCCGAGTAGATGTGCGGTTCTTGAGCCAGACCGCGAATTGGAGTGCCTCGCCCCAGAGTGATTTGGGCAGGCCAGACTGGTGTAGCATAGCCCGCATGTGTTCGAGGAGCCTGCGGTTGAGAGATTCCGCAACTCCGTTGTGCTGCAGGGTGTCGTGGGTGGTGAGGCGACGCTCGGTTCCTTCCTCCTGAAGGAACTGAGTAAACTCGCAGCCGGTGTACTCACCGCCGTGGTCCGAGTGAAGTGTCTTGATTTTGGCGCTGTGTTGAGTGCGCGCCCAAGCCGCGAAGGCGCGGTAAGCTCCAAGTGTCTGGTCCTTAGTCCGAAGGATATCCAGCCGAGTATAATGAGAGTAGTCGTCTGTAAAGGTGACATAGTAGCACCGGCCGCCTAGACTTGCAACCGGAGAGGGGCCCCAGAGGTCAGAATGGACCTCAGCCCCGATGTAACGCCACCATAGGGGCGTTAAGTACGACGTGTACTTCAAAGTCAATCTGTCAGGGGTTCTGGTAGAGCGAGTCGGTTAAGACTCAGTTCGGTGATGAATAAGAGTCGATCTAGCTTCGAGAGCTTATCAACCTTAGTCAGAGCAGACTGGAGCTCAGGCACGAAGGTGAGCAAGGGACTTAAGCGCAAAGGCAAGTCAAAGACGGGTTCGCGAGTACTGATGTGGTATTACACAAGAAGTCAGAACTGCTGTACAAGCCAGTCCGACTACAACCTATATACTAGTACAAGCCCCAAAGAGACAACAACAGGGCAACATAGTAGGTAAACAGATGGCGCCATGAGGAACACATGGGCGCGACAGGTATCGTATGGCGTCAAAGATAAGGCCAGGGTCTGGGTCAACTATCAGTGACACGCGGTAGTCAGAGGACCAAGTGGCAGCCAATGCATGGTGTATAGTAGTCAGTCATGGGTCATCACAGAACGTATCATAGAAGCAGCAATCAATATATAGTAAAGGCGCAATGCCTATCAGATCAGAAGGGGATCACAGGGGACGTCAGGTGTGGAAGGAAGTCAAGGATAAAGAAATGAGGCTGTCCACGAAGGCAGGTACGTGAGGGGTCTAGGTGTAGGGTGACGTCGAGGGGAACAATGACAAAGAAAACAAAGATAAAGCTGTCCATGATGTACGAGGCGTGTGGGAATCAAGACGAGTCACATGAAGCAGGGAAAAGAGTCGCAAAGATAGGAATCCATGGATAGAGGGACGCATGGCGTCAACTTCAGGGAAAATGGTAAGAAGTCCCCTTAGCAGTGCGTCGCAAGGCAAGAAATCGTAACACCCGAAGTACTTGGCCGGAGGAGCGGCACGCTCGCTCCGGATTGGCTTCCGAGTTAGCTTTGCATACTCACATGAGTCGCAGATGATCGGGACGCCGTCGTCGATAAGTTGAATGCCAGTCACGGCATTATTGCGGATGAGGGTGCGGATGGCGTCGGCCGAAATGTGGCCGAGGCGACGGTGGAGATGATGTATAGTCACTTGCTCGACTATTGCACTGGCGCTTGAAGCCATGTGCACGTGCTCGACCTTGTACAGGCCGTTTGAACTGGCCGGGATATTGCCTATGGTCTTGCCCATCTTGTTTACGATCTTGCATGAATTGTTCTTGAATGTGACCGAGTTGCCGGTGCTGGTGATGCGGCCAATGGAGACGATAGTGAGCGCCATGTCAGGCGCGTAAAGTGTGTCAGTAAGAAGGACGGGAGTGGTGGAGTCGCCATTGGGGACGTCGATCTGTAGATCCCCTGTTCCTGTCGCATAGAAGACGCGCTTGTTAGCTGCGGTAATGGTGCAGGGAGGGATGGATCGGAAGTTAATGAAGCGCTTCCGGAATGGGGACATGTGTCTTGATGCTCCCGAGTTGTAGAGCTCTATCTCTACCTGAGGATGGCGTATGAGTTGATTCGCGCTGTACGCGATCTGTGGGGCGGCGGGGGGATCGTCCTCGATCTCTTCGATCGCGGCCCAAGCTTCGATATCAGCCGTAGCCGAGTTTGCGTTGTCGGAATTGTCATTCCTGTTGTTCCTGTTGTTCCTGTTCCTGTTGTTCCTGTTGTTCCTGTTCTGGTTATTCCGGTTATTGTTGTTGCCGTCGTTGCGGTTCCTGTTATCGCGATTGCTGCGATTGTTGCTTGAGTTGTCGTCCCTTCTGGGCAGGCGTTGGCCTTCTTTGCCACCTCCTTCGGCCCAGCATTCGGACTTGAAGTGTCCAGTTTTGTGGCAATTGTAGCACTCGACGTTTCGTTTGTCGATCTTTTGGCCATTTGCTGCGAAGGCCTCTTCCGGGCCGGTCTTGGACTTTCCCTTTTTGATGACGCGCCTGTCATATTCGTCGGTTACCAATCGGATTACCCGATCTGGCGTAACATCGGTGCCTGCGGTGTCGGCTGCCGCGTTAATAGCGTTAATTGTCGATTCGTAGGATGGGGGAAGGGAGCCGAGTAGAATGGATGCGAATTCTTCATCATCCAAGGTCTTCCCCATAGATGCGAGCTGCTCTCGCAAGTTGGATAGTTGCGTAAGGTGGGCACGAGCGTCATCGTCATCGTCCATCTTGGTACCTTGAATTTTCTTGCCGAGATCGACGGTTATCATTTTCGATTGGGTTTGATAAATCGCCTTAACGGCGTTCCAGACTTCAAAGGCCGAAGTCTTGGTCTTGATGCGATTGAACACGTGATCTGGCACGGATGCCGCGATCAGGTTCATCGCGCTAGCTTCCTCTCTTGTCCAGAGGGCTGCGTCGTATCCCGTAGGAGGTGTGCTGCTGGTCAGGTGATCTGCCCACTGGCGGAATCCGAATGACCAGATCATGTGATCACGGTACGTGACCCAGTTCGATCTGTCCGTGGCCAATTTGACGATGCTGATTCTCAAGTCGTCGCTCATAATGATAAAAGCGATAAGCGGGGTTCGGGTAGATGAAAGGTACGCGCTCAGATAATCTTGGAAGTTCTTGATTTAATTTGCAGCAGCAGGGCCCATAACCTGGTGAAAGGTTGGGCAGCGGGGCGAACCGGCTAAGACAAGCCGGTCAGGTGATAGGGGTCCGAGGGGCCGGTACGGTCAGCAAAGGCGAGAGACGTGAAGTCGGACAAGGATAGAAGTTGAGCGCGAGCGTGAACAAAGCGAGTTGGAACTTCGCTTTGGAGAGGAAGATTTAGAGGGACTCTTGAGGGCACACAAGGGATGTAAAAGGGAGAACTGGATGTCGATTCTGGTACACTACAGACACTTTTTATACAGTTTTTGTACATTATATCGAGAAATAAAAGTAAAGCAAAGCAAAGAAAAATAAACAGTTATAGGGGTCGAAGAATACGAGTCGGTAAAGGTCCGGAGTAAAAGCGGTGTCGAAATGGTAAGGGAAAGGGGTGCGCGAGGCCCCTATCTGAAACTGCGAGTGATGCGCTTATGACAAAATCAAGTCCGGAATAATAATAAAAGCGTAGAATATAATGAAATGATAGCATATGAAACAAAGGCTCTCCTCTCCGAGCTCTCCTAGGTGGCCGCGAGCGTGCGCAGCGACGATGCTTGAATTCTGCCGTAGCAGTCGGGTCAGCCGGGTCGAGCATGCCGAAATGCAACATTCCCAAAGCCATTTGAGGAATGGGATGGGATACTTTGCCGAACGGTCTACCAAGCCAAAGACAATCGGATTCAGTCTGGCCGACTTGCCCATCGTCCTGCTCACGTGGATATATGAGAAGCTTGTCACATGAACAGACACGTGTCCATGGACCAACGACAAAGGTGAATTAACACCTACCATCCAAACCTAACTGACTGAACTGGTTTCACAGTTCGTATATGGGTCTCGATTTATTGATTCTCGCGTGCGGGGCCTGCAGCGTCCGTCAGGGTCTACTATGAGCTCGCACTCTCGGGTGAATTGATCACTTTCCCCAAGATGACCGTCCCAGTCGGCCTACCCTTCTTCCCCAAGGAGCTCATCCGGTCCCCCAAAGTGTGGGTTCCCATGCCCTTCTCTGACTACAGTCGGGTGATGAAGGACAACGGATGGGGGGCAGTTTTTTACGTGCTAAAGGAAGGATCGTGTTCGAGTTAGAGCACAAGGTCGGCGGACACTTTGCGGCCTACAAGCAACCCGAAGCACTCGTAGGCGACCTTCGGAAAATGTTCGGCAATTCTGGACCCGTGGTGGGCGTCGTCCCGGGATGTACCGGCTATTGATTGAAAAGAAAGGATTACAGTACTGTAGTAGTCTAGCAGTCAGGGACTATTGTATGATTGGGGTCCACGTATCTTGTGTTGGCTTTAGTCCTTTTCTTTATGCACGCTGATTGTGAGAAGCAAAATTGAAAAGGAGCAGAGCCTCGACCTGGGCGTTGGCGCCCAGAGTATAGTAGAGTCACAGGATAGGAAGACCAAATTCGCGGACTCTCTACAACGTCTACAATAAAATACAGTTAGTACTGTAAGGGTCGACAAGCTCTAGACCTATATCTCCCTTCTTTCTCCAACAACATCGGACACTGTCGCATTGGCCGCGGTTGCCACTGTCCCTGCAACACTATCCAGGTTGTGACAGGTGGATTGCAGGGGTGTGTCGTCTGTGGGAACACTAAAACTCTACATCCAGATAGAGACGCCGAACAAAGGGGGACATGAAGGAACCAGCTGCCTAAGCGCGGAGATTTGTGTGAAGCCGCGTTCGCTGCCGCCGGTGTCGCTGTCTTTGGTGGAGATATCATAGCATTTCCAGACGCTCCGCATGGACTCAGCATCACCGCATAATTTGTACGCAGGTGGGTATGTGCCAGGACACCAGATGAGCGCATAGCCAAAGGCGGGATTGAGAAACGGAGACGCACACACGCATAATTCTCATAGAGAGAACCCTCATCAACCCGGGTCGAGAGAAGGAGCTCAGAGTACTGCGAACTAGGGAAAGATGCTACGCGAGTTGCAAAATAGGATCATAGCCATTTTCACATATTATTATTCATCGGTGTCATGTACCTTGGCCTTGGCCTCATAGCTCCCCTTCCTTACGCATTGAAGCAGTAACAACCTGGCTGACGAATGGCGGGTGGTCAACAAACAAGTCCACAGGTAAGCAAAAACGAGAACACAGAGTCAAGGTAATCTGGTTGGCAGGGGAGCGACGTAGTACTGTACCCAAAAACCAATGAAGGTGGTGAAAGGTTGGGCAGTAGGGTGATCCGGCTAAGTTGTGCCGGTCAGGTGACGGTGGTCCGAGGGGCCGGTTCGGTCGGCAAGTGCGAGAGTCGCGAAGTCGGACGAGGATAGAAGTTGAGCGCGAGCGTGAACAAAGCGAGTTGAGGCTTCGCTTTGGAGAGGAAAGCTTAGAGAGATTCTTGAGGGCACACGAGGGATGTAGAAGGGAGAACTGGATGATCAATTCGAGTACAATACAAGCGCTTTTTATACAAGTTATCTACGTTTTAATGATAATAGTAACAAAGAAAAAGAAAGGGGACTGAGGGGGAAAGGGGAGGGGACTCCGAGACGAGAAGTGGACCGATGCGGTGTCGAAATGGTGGTGGAAAGGGGGCGCGAGGCCCCTGTACTGGTTGAACGGATTTGGCGCGTCTGCGATGAAAAGGAGTCCGGAATAAAGATACGAATAAATAATGAAATGGAGACGGCTCTTTGTGAAACAGTAAAGGCTTCCGCCGATACTCCTGAGTGGCCGCGAGCGTGCGCGGCGACGATGCTTGAGTTCCGCCGTAGCGGTCGGGTCGGCCGGGTCGAGCGTGCCGAAATGCAACAGAAGGCTCGCAGCCTGAGGGCACGTTATGACTGACTGCTTTTTTGAGGAAAGCACGCATGTCTCCAACTCGGGCAGTTCGGGCTTATGTATGGTATTCCCACGCTCACAGCATCGTCTTGACAAGCGTGGGATTATTTGGGTGGCCAGCCCGCTACGCAGTCGCTCGAGCCGTCACTCACTCTAACCCTCATAATCGCTCTCCTAGGCACGTACAAAACTCTCTCGCACAGTACCTAGTATGGCCGCTGAAAGACATGTGCGGCATCGGAAAAATTTCCTGAATTTGTGTGTAGATGACCTTCGATCAGTGACTTTCCCACTAATAGTGCCCACTATCCCAGATCAGGTCCCTCGGCATCGCGAAATGCAGGAGGAAGGTGCGTCAACCCCTTGTCTTATGTGGTGATGTTTGCTCAAGAACCGATAGCGCTCAATTCGCCGGATCACAGGGAAGCTTATCTCGGTTGCGAGTGGAGGTGACTGGTGTGTGCTTAATCCTACCTCGTTGGTTGCCTTGATAAGTTTTTGATCTCTTGGTTAGTCCTCCGAGCGGACAATGTTCCCCATAGAAGGAAAAAGATTCGCCTCAAGAATCTCTTCGTTACCTTATCTAATCGGGAGATAACGGAGAAGACAGAGAGCGTTCGGGTTGAGGGACAAACGGTGAAATGGAACCAGAAACTTGACGCCTTGTAGGACTTTCCGTTTTCACACTCATTTTTCTGGCTGAAAGTTTTGCTCAGTGTTATACAGTCGTCTACACACCTTACACTTCGTCTTTATGCTAAGCGGACAACACACCCCGATGTCCTCATCGGAACGCATGAGGTGCCAATACCCATTGCGTCCCGAAGTGGTTTGTCTTCGCTCATATTTCCCGTTCGTTCAACCAATTGAACGTCATCTCGCGTATAGATATTCCCTTCGTCTTCAAAAAAAGCAATGGGGAAGATGGACAGTCGATGCAGCCGATCACGCTCTACTTAACGATCACTGTGTCAGCGAATATGGCCTCTTCGATCTCACCCAATAACCTCACCAATATACGGACCGAAGGGGACGACTTTCCAGTCGCGGAAGCGACTCAGCGCTCCATAGTCCCGGTCTTCGCGGCACCCATTCAATCCATTGCCCCCGAACCTCTTTTACCCCGGCCGGATAACCTTTCCGTCGAGTCTGGCACTCTTATCCCACATGGACAGGCAGGGATGTCGGCTGTAGAGAACGCTCGGATTGCTCTCCGTCGTGCTGATAAAGCAAAGGAGCCGATTGACCGAACGAATACGTGGGAAAGGACTGTCGGGAGAATGAAGTGGGTGATGGACACCGTAAGCCCAATTGCGGAAGTGCGTGCAATACCTATTTTGCCTCTCCTTGACTGAGTCGACTTTTACTCTCAGCTCCACCCGTTTGCAAAGATGGCATATGGACTGGTTTCGGCGATCCCCAAGGTGCGCCTGTTTGTGTTGTTCCCGGAACCAAACACCTATACCATGTCCGTGTGGATGGTAGACACTCCTAGAACAGTATCAACGCGATGAAAATGTCCGGGGCCTACTTGAAGCCATGCACGACGCGTTTGATTTCACACAGCATGAAGACACTTTGAAATCCATCAGGCCCGACTCCAAGCAGGCCGAAATCCTCACTCTCATGCTGCAGGACGTCTGCAGTTGCTGTGACTTTATCCGATCGTATGCAAAGGACACGCGATTCTGTACGTTGTCTTAATTTCTTCCGTTGCAGCCAAAGCAAACACGTGATTTTTAGGGAAGCGGACGTTGAAGAATATGGGCGGCGGAGCCGAGACAAAAATTGAAGACTTGTCAACCGCTCTTGTCAAACATCGAAGGGCTTTCTTGGACCATGCTGCCATCACTACAGAGATAACTGCGTTCAAGATTCTGGATGACGTGGGAATAATTTCGGCTAAGGTGGACCGGATATCAACCCAACTTAAGTGGGTGTCAAGTCAAGTTCCAGACGCCGGTACGTAGTCCTGATGGCTCGTGGGTTATCGATCTGACAATCGCCGTAGAACTGGATGCAAAAATCAGAGAAATACCTTATGGGACACGCTCGCGATTCACACCTGACAAGGGCTGTCTTACGGGAACACGTACGGCGTTCCTGGATTACATCGTCAACTGGGTGAACGATCCCGCTTCGGAGCGTTGTCTCATTCTTTTCGGGCAAGCGGGCACGGGAAAGTCATCGATCGCGCATGAGATCGCACGTCGCTTCGACAAAATGCACCGTCTTACGTCATCATTTATCTTTTTACGCAAGGAACAATCCAGACGGGAAACATATCACCTCTTCACAACACTTGCTCGCGATCTCTCCGACCGCTATCCTTCGTTTAAAACCGCGCTGGGAAGGATCATAAAGGACGACTCCTCTCTTCGAGTTGGAACCCGTGACTATCGCACCCTCTTTGAATCCCTTATCCTGGAACCACTTAAAGATCTGCACATCGTCGGTCCCATTCTTGTTGTAATCGATGCATTGGACGAGAGTGGGGACGTAACTGGTGAAAATGGCTTACACACATTTCTCGCTAAATCCCTCTCTAAACTCCCATCCCATTTCCGCGTGCTCGTCACCTCGCGACCTGAGCACGACATCAGGTCTACGTTCGTTGGAGTTCCGTCAGTCCGCATCAAACACATGAATGATCCTGGGCTAGCTGCCCAAACGCACGACGATATTCTCGCCCTTCTCCGGCAGAGGCTCCCTTCGGAGGAGTTTACAAAGTACGGCAACGCACTGGCAATAAAGGCAGAGGGATTGTTTCAGTGGGCAGCGGTTGCATGCGGATACGTCCTTAAACCTCCCGCTTCCTTTGGTTTTAGCAAGAAGAAGTGCATAGAGCATCTTTTGCGACTCACCGCAGATCACCATAGGCAAGACCCGTTGGACGAGCTGTACAAAGAAGTCTTGGAGGGATATTTTACTCACCAAGAAGCACGACTTCTTTTCCGCTCTGTCATAGGGCAGCTCATTACAGCATTTGAGCCTCTCTCCATCCGTTCCTTGACAACTTTGCGACACCACACCTCTAATTACGATGACGATTACGATTCTGTTATCGAAATGCTCGGTCACCTTGGCTCATTGCTGAGTAATGTCAATTCAGCTGATCAAGAACTTCCTATCATTCCTCTCCATACGTCATTTCGCGATTTTCTCACAAGTATAGAGAAGAGCGGTGATTTTTGTGTTATCCTTCGTGACGCCCACAGTCAATTGGCGCGTTCCTGTCTCGGTCTACTGCTCAACGGCCTCAAATTCAACATTTGCAAGCTCGAGTCATCATATCTCGCCAACAAAAAAGTTGAAGACCTTGACTCGCGTGTTGATACATACATCCCACCTTCTCTGTTGTATGCCTGTCGTTTCTGGGACGATCATTTAGAACATATCAACTTTGAAACTGATCTATTTGTTCAACTTCGAACTTTCTTTAAGGAGAAGTTTCTCTTTTGGTTGGAGGCCCTTAGCTTTGACGAGCCATGTGGGTCTTGCTTCGGCAGCGTGCTCGGCTCTGAACGTATGGTTAGCATCTGGTCAAGGTGTGAGTATAATTATTAATTTGATAAGGAAGAGGAACAACTAATAGCTACGATTGCAACAGGTTTCTCGGACAGAGCTAGAAAAGTTGAGGTCGTTCGTCAATGATGCCTCTGTGTTTATTCGGTATTTCGGGATGGCGATGGCGAAGAGCGCTCCACATGTCTATCTCTCTGCCCTACCATTTGCGCCAACTGGTTCTCTTGTCTCTGCGCATTATTCCAGCTCATTTCCTCGAACCTTACATGTGGAGCTTGAACGTGGGCGACTGTCTCATTGGCCATCATCGGAGATGGTGATTTCCAATGTCGGGGGTGAAGTCTTTTCCATTGCACTCTCACCGGATGGCCAGCGCATCGCATCAGGCTCTTCCGATCGAACCATTCGTGTGTGGAACGCCACTACGGGAGAGAAAGTAGCCGGTCCATTTACTGGACACACGTCTTGGATCACGTCTGTGGCGTTCTCACCAGATGGGCGGCACATCGTCTCAGGCTCGAACGATCGGACAGTTCGAGTAGTGGAACGCCACTACGGGAGAGAAAGTTTCAGGCCCATTTGCTAAACACACGTCTTGGGTCACAGTCTGTGGCATTCTCGCCAGGACGGCCAGTGTATCGTCTCAGGCTCGGACGATCGAGCAATTCGTGTGTGGAACACCACTACGGGGGAGACAGAGGCAAGCCCATTTACTGGACATACATCTTCGGTCTGGTCTGTGGCTTTCTCGCCAGACGGCCAGCGCATCGTATCAGGCTCTTCCGATCGGACAATTCGTGTGTGGAACACCGCGACAGGACAGACAGAGGCAAGCCCATTCACTGGACACGAGTCTTCGGTCACGTCTGTAGCATTCTCACCAGATGGCCAGTACATCGTCTCAGGCTCGGACGATTGGACAATTCATGTATGGAACGCCACTACGGGAGAGACAGTGGCAAGCCCATTCACTGGACACACAGATTCGGTTTGGACTGTGGCATTCTCACCCGATGGCCAGCGCATCGCCTCAGGCTCTTCCGATGGAACAATTCGTGTGTGGAACGCCACTACAGGAGTGACAGCTGCTGGCCCATTTACTGGACACATGTCTTGGGTTACGTCTGTGGCATTCTCACCAGATGACCAGCGCATCGTCTCAGGCTCGCACGATCAAACAGTACGGGTGTGGAACGCTACTACGAGAGACAATGTGGCACGCCGATTTTCCCGACACACAGATTCGGTCTTGTCTGTGGCATTCTCGCCAGATGGCCGGCGCATCGTCTCAGGCTCGAAGGATAAGACAATTCGTGTGTGGAACGTCAGTACAGGAGAGACAGGGGCAGGCCCATTTACTGGACAGTCTTGGATCACGTCTGTGGCCTTCTCACCAGATAGCCAGCGCATCGGCTCAGGCTCTTCCAATGGAACAATTCATGTGTGGAACGTCAGGACGGGAGAGAAAGTGGAATTGCGAGAGTCTGAATACATGCATATATCTCCGGTCACGTCTGTAGCATTCTCCCCACATGGCCGGCGCATCGTCTCAAGCTCGCACAATGGATCAATCAGTGTGTGGAACACCACGACGGGAGAGATACTGGTAGGCCCAGTTACTCGACACAGATCTTCGGTCTCGTCTGTGGCATTCTCGCCAGATGGCCGGCACATTGTCTCAGGCTCCAAGGATCAAACAATTCGCGTGTGGAACGCCACTACGGGACAGATAGACGTAGGCCCATTTACGGGTCAGTCTTGGGTCACGTCTGTGGCATTCTCGCCAGATGGCCAGCGCATCGTCTCGGGCTTGAACGATAAAACCATCCGTTTGTGGAACGCCACAACGGGGGAGACAGAGGCAAGCCCACTTACTGGACACACGTCTCCGGTCACATCTGTGGCATTCTCATCAGATGGTCAGCGCATCGTTTCAGGCTCTGACGATCGAACAATTCGTGTGTGGAATGCTAGGACAGGAGAGACGGAGGTGGGTCCATTGACTGGACACATGGATACGGTCACGTCTGTGGCATTCTCGCCAGATGGCCAGTGCATCGTCTCAGGATCGAGGGATCGAACAATCCGTGTGTGGAATGTCACGACGGGAGAGACAGCGGCCAACCGATATGCTGGACACACAGATTCAGTCGAGTTGGGACGCATTGACTTCACTGACCAATCCACGATTAATGACGAGGGATGGATATGTGGTAGCGAAGGTGAACTTCTAATGTGGATCCCGCCAATTCATAGGCAACATCTTCACCGGCCAAGTAATATCTGGGTTGCAGGCGAATGTGAAACCCGCGTCGATCTTTCTACGTTCGTGCATGGACCCAGTTGGGCTACTTGTATTAGTACCTAGGTAGAACTACGGTGATCTGAATTTTTAGGCGTAATGTCACATGTCGCATGCTTGATAAGAGTTTGTCGCAAGGTTTGTCGTCCTACATGTGCTTAAATCTAAGAAAGGAAATGGGGTATTGTGAAGCAGGTTATGGAAGCCGCGAAGGGTACGAGCGGTCACCTGGTCACGCGCAAAAGCGAACGGGTGTGTGAGGACACTAGACAGTAACAATAGACTCAGGAATCGCGGGCAGAAGCGATTGCCGACGTTTATTTACCTAGACAGTAACAACAGACTGCACAGGCATAAGCGTACTGCAAGTAAACTAGGCGCAAGGATATACTCACCTCAGGAATCGCGTGCAGAAGCAATTACTGGGGCGTACAAGGTAAACTAATCGAGTATTTATTGTACGAGGGTCCAGGGTATCGTACCGTATTTACATGGTACGTGTACGAAGCGGAATAAAGACGAAACCGTATAGTAATTTCACCGGGCGTATAGTAAGTCGGTCAGGAAATAAATCATCAGCCAAATAAATGGGCATGGTCGCGCACGCGGACCACAAACACCTCGCGCGCGCTGGTATCTCAACATATTGGTTCTGACCTGGATTGTCCATCTACTACCCAAATGTTTCACCAGGGACTAGGAACTGTGCCAGTGTACCAGGGATCACGTATCAGTGAAGGAGTGGTGGTGTCCACTCGACCAGAAATGAGAGGATAGTACTAGTACTGTGCGCAGCTAAAACACAAGGCAACTAACAGCGTAACATACATATAACAACGCTCTGAATGGGTCCGACTCTGACACCCCATGTTCCAATCCTACCAGCAGCACGAGCCTGATTGCCTCTCTCCCACGCGAATTCCATGTACAGCATGTCTTGCGACGCCACCGACGCGGCAATGATTTCTAGGCGTGGCCCTTATCGGACGGTACTGCAGATAGATGGGGCTGGATATTTGCACGTGGGAGTGTGGGGAAGGGAGGAGAAGCACTCGGGTATGCGTATCCGCGATGAGACGAGGAGGCTATGGAGGCGTAGCATAAACTCCGGGGCGAGGGCGAGCAGCTGGTGTATGCGCCAATTCCCACGTGCGGCAGTCAGCAAGAAACAAACCGCCTCACGCATGAATGCTAAATAATTGTGCTGGACGCAACGTACTGGCTGGCGTCAAGTCCATGGCACAAATCAGCACGAGCTTGACTATCTGCAAATCACGCGCAGGACACCAAGCTCCAAGCCCTGTGACGGTCACTGGTATCAGGTATCAGGCTGAAACAAAAAGGAATGGAAGGTGTGGAAGGCATGAGCCAATTCCTGTGGCAGCTCGAGCGCCTTCCAAGTAATGAAGAACCGGCGGACAATTTTGACGTTCTGTCCTCCTCAGTTGTGCTGACCATCTCCAGTTCGGGAGGCTGCCTGTCGAGGAGAAAGTGCACTATGGCAATCCTGCGAACTGATCACAACGTGGCTAAGCATTTCCACCACGCGCGACGAATGACGACGGGAAAATAACAAGAAAAAAGGTTGCCGCGAGATCTACAGCCTGAGTATGTCCATAGCAGACAGAGATCGCCCGCCGCCCGGCAACTCGCAAGGATCTTTTTAACACCGACAGGCTCTCATCTACGTATGTCCTTGCGAGCGCCAGAATGTATTGTCTTGATTGCTACAGTAATGGGACCGAACCCCCACTTATCGTGTTGCATTTGGATCACTCTGTTTGTGAATTCTAACCAACCCATACGCCCTACGATCAGCCAACCACGACCTCTGAAAGCCTCTCAAAATTACCGTCTCCGATGACGCGCTCGCGCTACTCAAGCGCATGCTCGACGACACCTCCCTGCCAGAAAAAGTCAACACCACCGAGTGGGCCTACGGCGTGCCGCTCGCCGACATCAGGCAGCTCGCCAGGAGGTGGAAGGACGGGTAAGACTGGCGTACCCACGAGCGCGACCTGGATGTGCTTCCCAGGTTCACGCGCACCATCACAGTGGACGGGTTCGGCGAACTGAGCGTGCATTACGTACACCAGCGGAGTACTACCAAGGATGCCATCCCGCTGCTGTTCGTCCACGGTTGTACGTCGCCGCCTCCCGCTTCTACCCCGCCGAGCCATTATCAAGTCGTACCGTGCATTGTTCGCAGGGCCAGGAAAGCTTCCTCGAGGTGACGAAGGTACTGCCACTTCTGACGGCAGTTTCTGATGATCATTCGTCGTTCCACGTTGTTGCATCGGGTCTTCCCCGGTTTGCATGGTCGGAAAGGGTGCTGGAGAAAGGCTTTCATGCGGAGCACTATGCCGAGGTGAGCGGCTCCGCGATTTTCTCGCGCGTGCACTCATGACCGTACCGCTCAACCCAGCTGTTCAACGAGCTGATGGTCTCGCAGGGCTACTCCGAATATGTGACCCAAGATGGCGACTGGGGTCATGTCATAAGAACTCCATATTTTACGCAGCGTGTCCGAGTCTCCCGATGACGGCAACTTTGAACGCATCATAGTTGACACTTACCACGGCCGCCAACTATGGTCCTAAACACGTCAACGTGTCTCACACAAAAATATCCATGTTAGCCGCCCTAATGGCACGCCCACCGCTTCCCAGCGGTTCTCATTGTGAGAAAAACAAACATAGATGTGACCCGCCGAGCTTCCGTGAAAACCCCATCCCCATTACACTGCCGAAGTATCTGGTCTTGTCTCCCACGGCACACGAGCGACAATTCGCCACACACACCGAGAACTTTTTCAAGAATGGCAAGGGCTACTCAACTGAACAGTCCACCAAGCCACAGACGATCGGGTTCAGCCCGGCTGACCCACCCGTCGGCCTGCTCGCGTAGATATACGAGAAGTTCGTCGCGTGGACAGACACGTATCCGTGGACCGACGACGAAGGTGGATTAGCACCTACCACATATCGACTTAACTGTTCGCAGTGATCACGTGGTTCTCGGTCTATTGGTTCTCGCGTGCAGAGCCTGCAGCGTCCTTTCGGATCTACTACGAGCTCGCACCTCGCGCTTGTGGGCCAAGTGTTCAGCTTCCCCGAGACGACCGTCCCGGTCGGCCTGTCCTACTTCCCTAAGCATCTCGCTCAGAGCGTGCGTGCCTATCATGCTTCTGTTTATTTGGGACTGGTGATCAGCGTAAGGGGGGAGAGTAGTTGGTTGCGTGTGCCAGAAAAGTTCGCGTTCGAGTTGGAGCACGACGTCGGCGGGCACCTCGCGGCGTACGAGCAACCCGAAGCGTTCATCGGCGACCTTCGGGGGACTTTCGACTATTCGGGCCTGCGGCGAGCGTCGTTCCCCGTTGTTCCGGTTATTGATCGACCAGAAAGAATTAATACAGTTCAGGAGCACGAGAGTACCATAAGGCTGGGATCCAAGTATCGCATTTTGGCTTTGGTCCTTTCCTCACTGTATACACATATGATTGTAAGAACTAAAATTGAAGAGCAGTGCCTCGGCCCGGGTCGTCCACGTCTCGGAGTAGGGTTAGAAAGACCAAATTCACGGACTCTCTACGATGTCTACAATACAATACAATTAGTACTTTACGAGCCCCCAAGTCTATACCGTATCTCACTTCTTTCTCATTCGAGTCATTCTATTCTCTTCTTTGGGTCAGATCTAGTGAATTTGATGTGAACCGAACGGGACGAGGCTGGTAAGGTGGGAAGGACTTTCCACTGCACCTCAACAACACAGCGCTCAGGCCAGATTCAGCGTCAATCAATACTGTCACATTGGCAGCGATTGCCACCGTCCCTGCAACACTATCCAAGTCGTCGCGGCTGGAGTGCAGGAGTGCGTCGTTTTCAAGAACACTAAACCTCTGCACCCATGTAGAGACGCTGAACAAACCGGGACGTGAAAGGACCAGGCACCTGAGCGCAGAGATAAGACGCGTTCACTGCTGCCAGTGTCGCTGTCCTCGGCGGAGGTATCGTAGCTTCTCCGGACCCTCCGGAAGGACTCAGCGTCACTCCATAGCCTGTACGTGGGTAGCTAGGTGTACACCGGGACAACAGACGAGCGCATAGCCAAAGATGGTCGGAATCGAGAAACGGAGACGCAACCAGGCATAATTTCCATCGCGAGCACCCTCATCATTCCGGGCCGAGACTAGACAGCCTCAATCACTAGCGACTATCTCGATGAGAAACAGAAGAAATATATTGGCCCCCATCGAGAGCTCGGCAGAAATTGGCTTTGGAATGAGAAAGATGACGCGAGTGCCACAGAGTGTGATATGGGAGAGTGGGGCAATCTCCAGGCATTTTGAGGTGCAGTGGGGAGGAGCTGAGAGTACTGCGAAGATGAGAATGACGCCACGCGAATTTCGAATGGGGTCATGGTAATTCGGGAGCACCAACGTCTTGTGTAGTCCATTTTCATTTGTCGGCGTCGCATCGGAGCTGCCTTGCGTGTCGGAGCAGCGAAAAGACGGTGACATATTGACTAACGAATGGCGGGTGGTCAGGCAAATAGGTCTGAGGGTGACTCGGAGCGGAAGCAAGAGCGCGTAGTCCGAGTTTGGCAGGGGAGCGGCACGTGGCAAAACCAACCAACCTTTTGAGGGAAACCACTTTTCATTTTCACCCCTGCTCAGTCTCGTTCTCTCATACTTTGTCTTTACACGAGGCGGTCGGTATTGGTAGCTCGTGCGTTCCAATAACGCATGAGATACCAATATCTGTCGTCCCAAAGTGGTGTTCCTTCTGTTCTCAAGAAAGGTAATCGGGTCGATGCAGCAGGTTACGCCAAGGATTACGCTCTACTTAACGACCCCAATCTCGTCCAACAACCCCCGTAAAAGGCAGACAGAGGGGCAAGTCGCTCCTATTGAAGAAGCTACTCAGCACTCTATGGTCCCAGTCTTCGGGGCCCTCGTTCAATCCACCATCCCCGAGCCTCTTTTACCCCCGCCGGATCCCTTTTCCGTCCACACTGGCACTCCTGTGCTAGATGGCCAGGCAGAGATGTCCCTCACCGAGAAGGCTTTGATTACTCTCCATCGTCCCGACGAAGCTCAGAAGCCGATTGACCGAGACGATACATAGAGAGGGGCAATGAGTGGGGTCAAGTGGGTGATGGACACTGTTAGCCCAATTGCGGAAGTGCGTGCGAATTCCTATTTTAACTCTCCTCGACTGAGTCGACTTTTGCTCTCAGCTCCACCCATTTGCAACGATGGCATATGGACTAATTTTGGCGATCCCCAAGGTGCGTCCGTTTACGTCCTCCTGGGAACAGAACACTTATGCTATGTTCATCTGAATGGTAGGATCGCTACGACGGGAGAGACAGTGGCAGGACGATTTACTGGACGCACGTATTTTAGATGCTTCGGGGAACCACAAGACGCGTAGTCTTCACTGACCAGTCCTTGACCAACAATGAGGTCTTAATGAGGGACTTGTATTTGGTAGAAAGGTGAACTTATTCAGGCAATTCACAGGGAACATCCTCACCGACCAAGTAATATCTCGGTTGCAGGGTAATATAAAGCCCGCTTCGATCTTTCTACATTCGTGCAGTTGGATTACTTGTATTAATACCCAGGTTGAACTAAGGCAGAGAGAGAAAAGATAGATCTCCTATCTTACAAACCGTGATCCTGAGCGCGCAATTGCTAGCTCGCATCATGCCCCGAGTATGTTCGACCCGAGTGCCGCGCGGGACTGAACAGATCCCAACATGGATTCTACTTTATGGCTTATTTCTCGCCTCTTTCGGTTTCGAATCACTCGTCGCCTTTCCGTTTGCGACAACCTACGCTACGATTCACCCGTCATGGGTGTTGAGCAGTCCTTGAAGATCTCCGTCCCGGATGACCACCTCGCGTTGCTCAATCGTAAGCTAGAGGCCACTCGCCTGCCAGATGAGGTCAACGCCGCCGAATGGGCCTACGGCGCGCCACGCACAGACATCAAGCCGCTCGTTGGCAGATGGAAGGATGGAGTACGACTGACGCACCCACCCATGAGCGCGAGCTGAACTTGCTTCCCATGTTCACGCGCACCATCGCAATGGCCGGGTTCGGCGAACTGAATGTATATTACGTGCACCAGCGGAGTGCCAAGGGTGCCATGCTGTACGTCGTCTCCTGTTGTTGCCCTCCCAGGCTACTATCAAGTCGTCATACATGATGCGCAGGGCCAGGAAGCTTCCCCGAGGTGAGCAGCCTTTAGCTCCGTGATCTTCTCGCATGTGTGCTCATGACTGAACCCAGCACTTCAACAAGTTGATGATCCCGCTAGGCTACACCGAATACGTGGCGCAAGGCGGAGACTGGCCATATGGTAAGAACGGTAACTTTGAGGAATCCATCGTAGCTGACACTTACCACGGCTTCCAAATACGGTCCTAAACATGTCAAAGCGTCTCATACAAACATACCCATGTAAGCCGCACTAGCTGCACGTCAACTGCTCTCCGATTCTCATCTTTGTTCTCATCGTCTCCTAGAAATTAACCAAAAAATTAGACGCGACCCGCCCAAATTCAGTGAAAGCCCTACAACATCCCTCAAGTGTCTGATCACGTCTTTCACGTAGTGCGAGCGAGAGGCGACAGCCGCTTCACGGAGCTTCTTCAAGAATGGCACAGGCTACTTACCGTACCGAACAGCTAAGCCGCAGACGCTCGGATCCATCCGGGCCGACTTGCCGTCCGGCCTGCTTGCCCGCATATATTCGAGAAGCCCGACGCATTTGGATCGAAGGTGAAGTTACATTAGACTAACACCCGCCATACAAACCCTACTGAACTGGTTTCGCAGTTATTACGTGGGTCGAGATTTATTGGTTCTTGCTCGCGGAGCCCGCAGTGTCCATCAGGATCTACTAAGAGTTCGCATGGCGGACAAAAAGACCCGATTTCCCAAAACATCTGTCCCGGTCAGTTCGTCCCTCTTCCCCGAGCTTGCACACTTCCTCAGGGTGTGCGCCCCTTACCATACCTTCTTCGGTTTATTCTATGTTAGACCGACGAGAGGTTCATGTCGGAGGTGAGTAGTTTGTTACGTGCTCAAGCAAAGGTTGTGTTCGAGTCGGGGCACGAGGTGGGCGGACACTTCGCGGCATACAAGTAGCCTGAAGCACTCGTGAGCGACCTCCGGAAAATGTTCGGCAAGTTTGGACCCGCGGCGGGTGTCGTCCCAGGATGTACCGGCTATTGATCGAAAAGAAAAAGTTAGGATAGTCTGGCGGCCAGAGAGCGGTGTATGACTAGGACCAAGTATCCCATATTGGTTTTGTTCCCTTTCCTTATGCACACTGATGTAAAAGAACTAAAATTAAGAAGGAGAGTGCCACGACCCGGGCCGTCCGCGCCCAGAAGTATGGAGTGAAGTTGGGTTGGGAAGACAGACCAAGTACGCGGCCTGTCGAAAACCCAGTACATTGCGACGAACTCCTAGTTCTATATCTCGATTCTTTCCCCTTCTATTCTCTTCCCTGGGGCAGAACTGGTAAATCCGATGTGAGCCGAATGGCACAAGGTTGGTAAGATGCAGAGGACCTACCAGTGCACCTCAACAACACAGCGCTCTATACGCTCGGGCCGGATTCGGCGCCAATCACCACTTTCGCATTGGCAGCAGTTGCCACTATCCCTGCAATACTATCCAGGTTGTCACCGCTGGAGTGCAGGAGCGTGTCGTTTTGGGGAACACCAATGCTCTGCATCTGGTAGAGAAGCCGAACAAAGCAGGACGTGAAGTGACCAGGCGCCTGAGCACGGAAATAAGGAGTGTGAAGACTCGTCCGCTGCCGCCAGTATCGCTCTCATTGGCAGATATCATAGCGTTTCCAGACGCAACACATGGACTGTTAGTCATTGCTTAGCCTGTAAGTGGGTAGGTGGATATGCGCTAGGATGAGTGCATAGCCAAAGGTGAGATTCGGAAATGGAGGCGGACCCACGCACGATTTCCATCGCGAGCACCCTCATCATTCTGTGTCGAGGCTTGACAGCCCCAGTCACTAGCGACTATCTTGATGAGACTCCCATTGAAAAGTTTGCAGAGAATGGCTTGAGGAGACGACGCGGGTGTCACGGGTGTTATGTGGGGGTGTGGAGCACCCTCCAGGCACTTTGAGGTGCAGAGGGGAGGAGCTCAGAGTACTGCGGAGGGGAAGACGCCACAGGAGCTGCGAGTGGGGTAATGGTAATGCGCGAGTACCCTCACGATGAGCTAGAGTACGAACGTCCTGTGAGGGTCCTCGAGCATCAGGGAGAGTTCAAGTCCACTCACTATTATCCGTCGGTGTCATGTACTTTGGCGTCAGAACTTCCTTGCGAATCGGAACAGCAAAAATACGGTATCAATTTGACTAATGAGTGGTGGGTAATCAATAAACAGACCTGGGATTGAGCGAAAAAGAGAGCACAGAGTCATAGTAATCGGTTGGCTGGGAAGCGGCACGTACTCAAATCAAGTCTTGCAGGGCGCATTACGACCGTGACCGTGACCATTCTTTGAGGAAAGCTCGCAACCTCCAACTCGGGCGGTTCGGGCTTATGTTTGGTTTTCCCACATTCACAGCATCCTAATGAGGAGCGTGGGATTAATTGGGTGGACAGCCCGTTACTAGTATACGCAGTCGCTCGAGCCATCACTCACTCTGACCCCACAAACACTCTCCTATAGTACGTACAAAACTCTCTTCAACAGTACCTAGTAGGATGGCCGCTGCAGGAGATGTGCAGCACGGGCAAACGTTCTTGAATTCGTGTGTAGACGACCCCTGACCAGTGACTTTCCTACTAATCGTGACCCATTACTACAGATCGGGACCATCATCATCGCGAAATACAAGAGGAAGGTGCGTCAATCGCTTGATTTATGTGGCGATGTTCGCTCAAGAACCGACACGACAGCACTCAATTCGCCGGATCACAGGGTGGCCTATCTCGGCAGCGTGTTGAAGTGACTGGTATGTGTTTAATCCTTAACTCACTAATGCCTTGATAAGTTTTTAATCTCTTGGCTAGTCCTCCGAGCGGACAATGTTCCCCAAATATGGAAAAATATTCGCCTCAAGAGGCTCTTCGTTACTGTATCCAATCGGGAGGCAATGGGGAAGACAGAAAGCGTTCGCGTTGAGAGACAGAGGGTGAAGTGGGACCAGAAACTTGACGCTTTGTAGGACATTCCATTCTCGCCCTTCTTTTTTGGCTGAAAGTATTGTTCAGTTTTGTGCGTCCGTCTTCACATTTTTTACTTTGTCTTTATGCGAAGCGGTCGACGCACCCCGACGACCTTATTGGAATGGACGAGATACAAATACCTGTCACGTCCCAAAGTGGTTTGTCTACGTTCGGATTTCCCGTTCGTTCGACTAACTGAACGTCTCGCGTATAGATATTCCTTTTATTTTCAAAAATGGCGATGGGAGGGCTGGACAATCGATGCAGCCGGCGGTCGCGCTCTACTTAACGATCACTGTGTCAGCGAACATACCCTCTCCGGTCATTTCCAATAACCCCCCCGAAACGCTGACCAAAGGGAACACTCCCGCTGAAGAAACCACTAAGCGCTTTATGGTCCCAGTCTTTGAGGCACCCTTCCGACCCGCCGCCCCCGGACCTCTTTTACCCCCGCCGGGTTTCCTTCCCGTCGAGACTGGCACTCTTATGCCTGGCCAGGCAGAGTTGCCGCCTACCGAGATCGCTCGGATTGCTCTCCGACGCGCCGATATAGCCAAGAAGCCGATTGACCGAACGAATACGTGGGAAAGGGCTGTTGGGAGAATCAAGTGGGTAATGGATACTATTGGCCCAATTGCGGAAGTGCGTGCAAATACCTATTTTGCCTCTCCTCAACTGAGTCGACTTCTGCTCTCAGCTTCACCCGTTTGCAAAGATGGCATATGGACTGGTTTCGGCGATCCCCAAGGTGCACCCGTTTGCGTCATTTTCAGAACAAAACACTTATGTCATGTTCATCTGGATGGTAGACACTCCTAGAACAGTATCAACGCGATGACAATGTCCGATCCCTACTTGAAGCCATGCGCGACGCGTTTGATTTCGCACAGCACGAAGACACTCTGAAAACCATCAGGCCCAACTCCAAGCAGGCCAAAATCCTTACTCTCATGCTGCAGGATGTCTGCAATTGCTGTGACTTTATCCAATCGTATGCAAAGGACTCGCGGTTCTGTACGTCGTCTTTACCTACTTCATTGGCCTGAGTGAACACGTGATTTCTAGGGAGGCGAACGTTAAAGAATATGGCTGGCAGTGCTGAGAGAAAAATTGAGGACTTGTCAACCGCCCTTGTCCAACACCGAAGGGCTTTTCTGGACCAGACTACCATCACTACAGAGATAACTGCGTTCCAGATTCTGGACGACGTGGGAATAATATCAGCCAAGGTCGACCGGATATCTACTCAACTTAAGTGGGTGTCAAATCAAGTTCCAGACGCCGGTACGTAGTCCTGATGGCTTGTCGGTCCTATGGGCTATCGATCTGATAGTCGTCATAGAACTGGATGCAAAAATCAGAGAAATACCTTATGGAACACGCTCGCGATTCATACCCGACAAGGGCTGTCTTGCGGGAACACGCACGGCGTTCTTGGATTACATCGTCAACTGGGTGAACAATCCCGCTTCGGAGCGTAGTCTCATTCTTTTCGGGCAAGCAGGCACAGGAAAGTCATCGATTGCGCATGAGATTGCTCGTCGCTTCGACAAAATGCACCGTCTTACGTCGTCCTTCGTCTTTTTGCGCAAGGAACAATCCAGACGGGAGACTTACCACCTCTTCACGACTCTTGCTCGCGATCTCTCCGACCGCTATCCCTCGTTCAAAACTGCGCTTGGAAGGATCATAAAGGACGACTCCTCTCTTCGAGTTGGAACCCGTGACTATCGTACCCTCTTTGAATCCCTTATCCTGGAACCACTTAAGGACCTGCACATTGTCGGTCCCATTCTTGTCGTCATCGATGCGTTAGACGAGAGTGGGGATGTAACTGGTGGAAATGGCTTACACACGTTTCTTGCTAAAACCCTCTCTAAACTCCCATCCCATTTCCGTGTGCTTATCACCTCGCGAACTGAGCGTGACGTCGAGTCTGCGTTCATAGGAGCTCCGTCGATCCGCATCAAACATATGGATGACCCTGAGCTGGCTGCCCAAACGCACGACGATATCCTCGCCTTTCTTCGGGAGAGGCTCCCTTCGGAGGAGTTCAGAAAGTATGGAAACGCACTGGCAGTAAAGGCAGAGGGATTGTTTCAGTGGGCGGCGGTTGCCTGCGGATACATCCTTAAACCTCCGGGTTCCTTTGGTTTTAGCAAGAGGAAGTGTATAGAGCACCTTTTGAGACTCACCGCAGATTACCACAGGCAAGACCCGTTGGACGAGCTGTACAAAGAAGTCCTAGAAGGATATTTTATTGATCAAGAAGCGCGACTTCTATTCCGCTCTGTTGTGGGGCAGCTCATTGCTGCACTCGAACCCCTCTCCATCCGTTCCCTGACCACTCTGCGACACCACACCTCTAATGACGACGACGATTATGATTCTGTTGTCGAAATGCTCCGTCATCTCGGCTCATTGCTGAGTAATGTCAATTCAGCTGATCAAAATCTTCCCATTGTTCCTCTCCATACGTCATTTCGCGATTTCCTCACAAATAAAGAGAAGAGCGGCGATTTTTGTGTTAGCCCCCGTGATGCCCACCGTCAATTAGCGCATTCCTGTCTCGGTCTACTGATCAACGGCCTCAAGTTTAACATTTGTAGTCTCGAATCATCATATCTTGCTAACAAAGACGTTGAAGATCTCGACTCCCGCGTCGATAAATATATCCCACCTGCTCTGTTGTATGCCTGTCGTTTCTGGGACGATCATCTAAAACATATCGACTTCGAGATCGATCTATTTGTCCAGCTTCGAACCTTCTTTGAGAAGAAATTTCTGTTTTGGTTGGAGGTCCTTAGCTTGACGAGCGATGTGGGCCTTGCTTCGGCCGCGTGCTCGGCTCTAAACGTGTGGTCAGCCCTTGGGTCAGCTTCACATCAATGTGTGAGTATAATTGTTGATTAGAAGAGGAAGGGGGATAACTAATAGCTACGATCGCAACAGGTTTCAAAGATAGAACTAGAGAAATTTAGGTCATTCGTCAACGATGCCTTTGTATTTGTACGGTATTTCGGGATGGCCATGGCAAAGAGTGCTCCACATGTCTATCTTTCTGCTCTACCGTTTGCGCCGACTGGTTCTCTTGTCTCTGCACATTATTCTATCTCATTTCCTCGAATCTTATCTGTGGAACGTGGGCGATTGTCTCATTGGCCATCATCCGAGATGGTGATTCCAAACGTTGGGCGTGGGGTCTCTTCCATTGCACTCTCACCGGATGGCCAATGCATTGTCTCAGGCTCACACGATGGAATCCGTGTGTGGAACGCCACTACGGGAGAAACAGAGGCAGCCTCGTTTACTTGTAACACGTCTCCAGTCCTATCTGTGGCATTCTCGCCAGACGGCCAGCGCATCGTCTCAGGCTCGGACGATAGAACAGTTCGTGTGTGGAATGCCACGACGGGAGAGAACGTGGCAGGCCCATTTAATCGGCACACGGATTCAGTCACGTCTGTGGCATTCTCGCCAGATGGTCAGTGCATCGTCTCAGGTTCGCACGATGGGACAGTTCGTGTGTGGAACGCCACGACGGGAGACACAGTGGCAGGCCCATTTACCGGACACGCGGATTCAGTCACGTCTGTTTCATTCTCGCCAGATGGCCAGCGCATCGTCTCAGGCTCGGACGATGGAACAATTCGTGTCTGGAATGCCATGACGGGAGAGAAAGCGGCAGGCCCTTTCACTGGACACACATCTTCGGTCACGTCTGTGTCATTCTCGCCAGATAGCCAGCGCATTGTCTCAGGCTCTTATGATCGAACAATTCGTGTGTGGAATGCCACGACGGGAGAGACAGTGGAAGGCCCACTTACCGGACACACGTCTTTGGTCATGTCTGTGGCATTCTCGCCAGATGGCCAGCGCATCGTCTCGGGCTCGGTCGATCGAACAATTCGTGTATGGAATGCCACTACAGGAGAGGCAGAGGCAGGTCCATTTACTGGACATACGGATTCGGTCACGTCTGTGTCATTCTCACCAGATGGCCAGCGCATCGTCTCAGGCTCGAATGATCGAACAATTCGTGTGTGGAACGCCACGATTGGAGAGAAAGTGGCTGGCCCATTTACTCAACACACGGATTCGGTCGAGTCTGTGGCGTTCTCACCTGATGGCCAGCAGGTCGCCTCAGGCTCGAAAGATCTAACAATTCGTGTGTGGAACGCCATGACGGGAGAGAAAGTGGCAGGCCCATTTATGCTACATACGTCTTGGGTCATGTTTGTGGCATTCTCGCCAGATGGTCAGTGCATCATCTCAGGCTCGGACAATGGAACAGTTCATATGTGGAATGTTACGACGGGAGAGGGAGTGGCAGGCCCATTTACTCGACACACGGATTCGGTCATGTCTGTGGCATTTTCACCAGATGGCCAGCGCAGCATCCCGGACCCTCACAGTCGCCAAACATTTCGTGTATTAAATGCTACGACGGGCGAGAAGGTGGCGGGCCCATTTGTTGGACACACGTCTTCTGTCATGTCTGTGGCATTCTCTCCAGATGGCCGGTGCATCGTCTCAGGCTCGAAAGATCGAACAATTCGTGTGTGGGACGCCACGACGGGAGACACAGTGGCAGGCCCATATACTGGACATACGGATTCGGTCTTGTCTGTGGCATTCTCTCCAGATGGCCGGCGCATCGTCTCAGGCTCTTCCGATCGAACAATTCGCGTGTGGGACGTCACGATGGGAGAGACGATGGCAGGCAGATTTACTGGATACACTGTTTCAGTCGAGTTGTTAGCATCCTCGCTAGATAGGCACTGGCAGCGCATCGCCTCATCAAGACATGGTTCAATTCGTATGTTAGGTGCTACGACAGAAACGACAAGACACATTGACTTCACTGATCACTCCGTGATTAACAACGAGGGATGGATATGTGGCAGCAAAGGTGAACTTCTTATGTGGATTCCGCCAATACATAGGGAACACCTTCACCGGCCGAGTAATATCTGGGTTGCAGGCAAATATGAAACCCGCATCGATCTTTCTACGTTCGTGCATGGACTTAGTTGGGCTACTTGTATTAATACCTAGGTTGAACTACAATCCGTTTTTAGGCGTCCGAAGTGTAAGTATATTGTCACAAGCTACTAGTCACTAGAGCTCATCGTCCTACGTGCGCTTAAACTAAGAGGGTGGAGTATTATTTCCGGCCTAAATTGTCCATCTGGCATCTGCTACCTAAACTAGGTGCCGGGGATCAGGACTCGTGTGTCAGTGACGAATTGGTGGTACCTACTTGACTAGAAATGAGAGAATAATACTAGTACTATTTATAGCCAGAACGCAAGTCAACTAACAGCGAAACATACATATAATACCCATAGAACCATGACGGCTCCGAATGGGTCCGACTCTGGCACCCCATGTTTCAATCCTCCCTGTACGAGCCAGGTTGACTCTTCTACTTACGCACGTTCCCGCACGCGAGCCCCATGTACAGCATCTATTGTGGGTCCGCCATGATGACTTCTGGGCGAGGCTCTAATAGAATGGTACCACATATAAACTGGGTGGGGCGCACGAACGGTAGGGGTTATTCAAGCACTGCAAAAGCGGAACCGAAGCTTGGAAGACATCTTAGACAGCAGCAAACTGGTGGTTCACGTCACAGGACGTTTCGATCGAGACCTTAACAAGAAAGTCCCAACAAAGACAAATAGAGGAAGGCGCAAAGCGGAAGGCAAAAACGACACACTTACACAACACAAGCAAGCCCCACGTTCGATGGACAAGTCCCAGTGCCCAATCAAGATATGGAGGGGTCTCTGAGAAAGGAGCCCGAGTCTACCAGAGTCGTGAAAACACACCGCGCAACTGTGAAGACCCAAGCACAAGACGCAAGGTAACCGCAACATGACCAGCACTCCATCCCGTTTTGGCGCCCAATGGCGCCTCAGTCCCCTCAACACTTGACGCGATGCAAAGCCGGTTTCACAAAAAGCAGGGAGGCTATCGGAGGAAGGGAAGAGCTCGAGTATGTGTGTCCGCAATGAGACGAAGAAGCCATGTAGGCGCAGCATGAGCGCGGGGGCGATATGTGCCAGTTCTCACGTGCAGCGGTCACTGGCAGCAAGAAACAAACCGCCTCACGAATAACTCATAAATACTCATGTTGCACGCGACATACTGGAAGGCGTCTCAGACCTTGGCACCAACCGGCCTGCCAGTGAGGTCAGGAGCTTGACTACCAGCACTTTGCGCGCTGGACACCGAGCCCTAACGGTCGTTGGTATGAGCTCCGAAAACGAAATGGGATACAGTAGAGGGTGTGACAGGCGTACTGAGTAATCCCTGTGGCGGCTCGAGCGTCTCCCAAGTAATGAAGAACCAGCGGCAATCTCGATACTCTGTCAATCGGGCTCAGTTGTACTGACCGTCTCCAGTTCTGGAGACAGCTTGTCGGGGACCAAGTCCTTCGCAGAGATCCTAATCACAACGTCAATACTCCATGCGCAACGAAGGAAGAGGGGAGAAGTAACAGAGAAAAGGTTACCACGCGGTGATCTCTGTGTCCCACCAAGTGACTCATGTAGGGACACTAAGATCGCGTGTGCAGCTCGTGAGAATCTTTTGAACGCCGAACACTCACTCATCTGACGTAAGTTCTGGCAAGCGCCATTCGAATCACTCGCTGCCTTCCACCCTGTTTGCAGATTCTAACCCACCCACACGCCCTACGATCTTCCAACCGTGACCCCCGAGCAGCCTTTCAAAATCGCTGTTTTAGACGAAGCGCGAGCTCCCCACCTGCCGGGCGAGGTCAACGTCGCCGAGTTGGCCTATGGCGCGCTGCTCGCCGACATCAGGCGGCTCGCCAGTCGGTGGAAGGACGGGTACGACTGGTGTACGCAGGAGCGCGCGCTGAACACGTGCTCCCGATGTTCACCCACGCCGTGGACGGGTTCGGCGAACTCAGTGTGCATTACGTACACCTACGGAGTACCGCCAAGGGTGCCATCCCATTGCTGTTCGTCCACGGTTGTACGTCGTCTCTCGTTTATTCCCTCCAAAGTCATTATTAAGTCATAGGCAGTGCTAGGAAACGTCCTCGAGGTGACAAAGGTACTGCCGCTCTTGACGGCGGTTTCTGCTGATCATCCGTCGTTCCACGTTGTTGCACCGAGTCTTCCCGGGTTTGCGTGGTCGGGAGGGGTGCTGGAGAAAGGCTTTCATGCGATACACTACGCCGAGGTGGGCGGTATTTGGCTCTTTGATCTTCTCGCGTTGTGCTGATCACTGTACTGCCCAAGCAAGCTCTCCAACAAGCCGATGATCCCGCTGGGCTACTCCGAATACGTGACGCAAGGCAGAGACTGGGGCCATGTCGTAAGAACACTATATTATAGGCAGCACGTCGGTAACTTCGAATCCATCATAGTTGACACTTACCACAATACTTGACACTTACCACAACCTCCAAAATGGTCCTAAACACGCCAAAGCATTTCACAAATATGCCCATGTAAGTCGCCTAATGGCAACTGGTTCTCACAATCTCCTTTTCGTGAAAAAACAAACGTAGATATGACCCGCCCAACTTCCGTGAAAACCCCATCACACTGCTCGAGTATCTGATCTCGTCTTTCACGGCGCGCGAGCGACAGTTCGCCGCTCACAGCGGGGACTTCTTCAAAAACGGCAGGGCTACTCAGCCGAACAGGCCACCAAGCCGCAGACGATCGGATTCAGCCTGGCTGACTCACCCGTGGATCTGCTCGCGTGGAAATACGAGAAGCTCGTCGCGTGGACAGACGCAATATCTCAAGCTCAAGTTCCAGTAACTGGAAACCTAACCGGACTCGTTTCGGCAGTCCTCACGTGAGTCCCGGCTCACGGGCCGAGTGGTCAGTTTCCCCATCCTGGTCAGCCTGTCCTACTGTATTTCCCTAAGGACCCCGTCCAGTTCCCTAGAGTGTGCGTCCCTACCACACTTTCTTCGGACTGATGAGCGTGGTGGGGGAGGAAGGGTAGTTGGTTGCGTGCCCAGGCAAAGTTCGTGTTCGAGTCGGAGCACGACGTCGGCGGGCACTTCGCGGCATACGAGCAGCCCGAAGCGCTCGTCAGCGACCTTCGAAAGGTGTTCGGCAAGTTTGGGCCTGCGAGCATCGTTCCGGGCTGTACCGGTTGTTGATAGACCAGAAAGAATTAGGACAGTCCGAGAGCCTGAGAGTACCGTAGAGCTGGGACCCAAGTATCGCATATTGGCTTCGGCCCTTTCTCTCATGCACACTTGATTGTAAGACCTAAAATTGAGAAGGAGCAGAGCATCGACCTGGGCCACCTACAATGTGGAGTGAGTGTTAGGAAGACCAGATTCACGAACTCTCTACAATGTCTACAATACCATACAGCTTGTACTGTATGAAACCTTAGGTCTTACTGTATCTCCCTTCTTTCTCGTTCTATTCTCGTCTTTGGGTCGAAACTAGTGAATCCGATGTGAGCCGAACGGCACAAGGCTGTTAAAGTGCGAACGACTCTCCGCTGCGCTTCATCACGCCGCTCTGCACGCTCGGGCTGGATTCGGCGCCAATCATCCCAACAATATTCTCATTGGCAGCACTTGCCACCATCCTTGCATCACTATCAAGGTTGTGATGGCTGGAGTGCAGGTGCGTGTCTTTTGTGAGGATGCTAAAGCTCTATGTAGAGACGTCGAACAAAGCGGGACGTGTAATGACCAGGAGCCGGAGCGCGGAGATAAGGTCCACTGCCACGGGTGTCGCTGTCCTCGGCGGAGGTATCATTGTGTTTCCAGACGCTACGGATGGACTCAGCGTCACTGAATAGCCTGAACGTGGGTAGATAGGTGTGCGCCAGGACATCAGATGAGCGCATAGTCAAAGGTGGGATTGAGAAACGGAGGCGCGACCAAGCAGAAGGAATACCTTGGCTCACATGGCGAGCTCGGCAGAGAATGGCTTGGGATGGCAAAAGACGACGCGGGTGCCGCGGAGTGTAATGTGGGAGAAAGGAGCAGTCTCCAGGTATTTTGAGGTGCAGAACGGAGGAGCTCAGAGTACTGCTAAGAAGGAAACCACGCCACGCGAGTTGCGGATGAGGTCATGGTAATTCGTGGGCGCATGGGCATCTGTAGATACTCAGGCCAGGCCGCATCCATTTTAATTTGTGGCGTCGCGTCGGAGCTTCCTTGCGTGTCGGAGCAGCGAAAATGGTGGACGAATAGTCCGTGGGCGGTCAACAAACAGGTCTGAGGGTGAGCAGAAACAAGAGCAAGGGGTCCGAGTCTGGCAGGGCAGTGGCACGTGGCAAAATTAGCCAAGTATTTGAGGGAAAGCACTTACCTTTTTCACCCTTATTTTTCGGCCTGAAATTTTGCTCAGTCTTGCACTTGTCTACTCCGTCTTTATGCGAGGCGGTCGGTATCGGTATCTCGTGTGTTTCGATAACGCATGACGCATGAGATACCGATACCTGTCGTCCCGAAGTGGTGTTCCTTCTGTTCACAGAAAAAGGTAATGGGGTTGATGATCAGGTTACGCCCTTACTAAATGACCCCGATCTCGCCCAACAACCCCCCGCAAAAGATAGACCGAAGGGGATGACACTTCCGTTAAAGAAGACTCAGCACTCTATGGTCCCAGTCTTCGGGGCAACCATCCAATCCATCGCCCCCGAATCTCTTTTACCCTCGCCAGATCCACTTTCCGTCTACACTAGCACACCCGCGCCAGTGGGCCAGATAGAAATGTCGCCTACCGAGAAGGTTCTAATTGTTCTCCATCGCGCCGACGAATCTATGAAGCCGATCGACCGAGCCAATACAGGGAAAGGGGCTATCAAGTGGGTGATGGGGCTAACAATTGCGGAGGTGCGTACAATATTGTTTTGCCTCTCCTCGACCGAGCCGATTTTCGCTCTCAGCTCCACCGTTTGCGAAGATGATATATGGACTGAATTCAGCAATCCCCAAGGTGCGTTTGCATCGTCCTGGGAACAAAACACTTATGCTATGTTCGTCTGGACGGTAGGATCGCTTCGACGGGCTAGACAGGTACGCGCCGATTTACTGGACACACGTATGTTAGATACCTCCAGAAACCACAAGGCGTGTTGACTCCACCGACAACTCCTTGATCAACAACGAAGGATGGATATATGGCAGAAAGGTGAAGTTATTCCGGTAATACATGGGGAACGTCTTCACCGCCCGAGTAATAACTCGGTTGCATGGGAATATCAAGCTCACGTCGATCTTTCTACGTTTGTGCATGGATGCAGTTGGATTACTTGTATTAATACTGTTGAACTAAGGCGGAGAAGAAAAGACATATCTCCAATATCGTACGGTGGTCCTGAGCGCGCAATTTGCTAGACTGATTCGACCCGAGTGCCACGCGGGACTGAATAGATCGTCCCACCATAGCTTCTATGGCTTCTCTGTCAGACCATGAAGCAACTGCGCTGCTATTTCTCGCCTCGTTCCCGTTCTCAAACCACTCATCGCCTTTCGTTCGTTGCGACATCCTACCTACGCACGCATTACGATCTGCCCACTATGAGCATTGAACAGTCCTTTAAGATCTCCGTCCCAGATGACGACCTTGCGCTACTCGATTGTAAGCTGGAGGGAGGACTCCATATTTTGCACGCATGATCGGTCTTTTATTGATCGGCATTTCCATCCTCGTTTATTGACATACTGGGCTTCTTCTGGGAAGTGATTCGTCAGATTACTTGTCCCGGATATAAAAATGGCTCTAAAAAAAAAAAGAGGTCCGTCAGATAAATCATGAGAACCGATAAGATGCGACATTCACGGGAGGTCCACGAGACGTTGCTCAATCAGGAGTGCTGGAGAGACGGATACATCCGGGTCTGACTAAATGGTCATATATTTGTCGGTTGACGCGAGTCAGCATGGGCGTGAGTCAGCGCATGAGCGCAAGTCAGCGCATGACCCAGTCGGGGGTCATTGCTGATCTTGACAGGCGTGAGATTAGTTGGGTGGACAGCCCGTTACGCAGTCGCTCGAGCAGTCACTCAATCTAACCCTCAAACACTCTCCTATAGTACGTACGAAACTATCTTGCACCTTACCTAGTATGGACGCTGAAAGTCATGTGCGGCACAGGCAAATGTTCTTGAAACCGTGTGTAGATGACCCCTGACTAGTGACTTTCCTACTAATCGTGACCCATTACTACAGATCGGGTCCCCCTTCATCGCGAATTGCAGGAGGAAGGTGCGTCAATTACTTGTTTTATGTGGCAATGTTCGCTCAAGAACCGACATCATAGCGCTCAATTCGCTGGATCACAGGGAAGCCTATCTCGGTTGCGTGTCGAAGTAACTGGTGTGTACTTAAACTTAACTCGTTGATGCCTTGATAAGTTTTTGATCTCTTGGCTAGTCCTCCGAGCGGACAATGTTCCCCAAATATGGAAAAATATTCGCCTCAAGTGGCTCTTCGTTACTATGTCCAATAAGGAGGCAATGGGGAAGACAGAAAGCGTTCGGGTTGAGGGACGGACTGTGAAGTGGGACCAGAAACTTGACGCTTTGTAGGGCTTTCCATTTTCGTCCTTATTTTTTGGCTGAATGTTTGTTCAGTTTTGTACATCCGTCTTCAAGTCTTACACTTTGTCTGTATGCGAAGCGGTCGACGGACCCCAACGACCTTATCGGAAGGCATGAGGTAAAAATACCCGCCACGTCCCAAAGCGGTTTGTCCTCGTTCAGATTTCCCATTCGTTCAACCAACTGAACGTCTCGCGTATAGGTATTCCTTTTGTCTTCCAAAATGGAAATGGAAGAGCTGGACAGTCGATGCAGCCAGTCACGCTCTACTTAACGATCACTGTGTCAGCGAACATACCCTCTCCGATCATTCCCAGCAAATCCCTCGAAACGCCGACCAAAGTGGACACTCCCGCCGAAAAAACTACTAGGCACTCTAAGGTCCCAGTCCCGGGGGCACCCATTCAATCCACTGACCCCGAACCTCTTTTACCCCCACTGGATGGCCTTCCCATCAAGACTAGCACTCATATGCCACATGGCCAGGCAGAGATGTCGTCTGCCGAGAACGCTCGGATTGCTCTTAGTCGCGCTGATAAAGCCAAGAAACCGATTGACCGAACGAATACGTGGGAAAGGGCTGTTGGAAGAGTGAAGAAGGTGATGGATACCGTAAGCTCAATTGCGGAAGTGCGTGCAATATCCGTTTCACCTCTCCTCGACTGAGCCGACTTTTACTCTCAGCTCCACCCGTTTGCAAAGATGGCGTATGGACTGGTATCGGCGATCCCCAATGTACGTCCGTTTGCGTCATCCTGGAGACAAAACACTTATACTATGTTTGTCTGGACGGTAGACACTCCTAGAACAGTATCAACGCGATGACAATGTCCGGTCCCTACTTGAAGCCATTCACGACGCCTACGATTTTGCACAGCATGAAGACACCTTGAAGTCTATCAAGCCCGACTCCAAGCAGGCCAAAATCCTCACTCTCATGCTGCAGGATGTCTGCAATTGCTGTGACTTTATCCAATCGTATGCAAAGGACTCGCGATTCTGTACGTTGTCTTTACCTACTTCATTAGCCAGGGTAAACACGTGATTTATAGGGAAGCGGACCTTGAAGAATACGGGCGGCGGAGCTGATAGAAAAATTGAGGACTTGTCGGCCGCCCTTATCAAACACCGAAGGGCTTTTCTGGACCAGGCCGCCATCACTACAGAAATAACTGCCTTCCAGATTCTGGACGACGTTGGAATAATTTCAGCCAAGGTAGACTGGATATCTACTCAACTTAAGTGGGTCTCGGGTCAAGTTCCAGACGCCGGTACGTAGTCCTGATGGCTCGTCGGTCCTATGGGCTATCGATCTGATAATCATCATAGAACTGGATGCAAAAATCAGAGAAATCCCCTATGGAACACGCTCGCGATTCACACCTGACAAGGGCTGTCTTACGGGAACGCGCACGGCCTTCCTGGATTTCGTTGTCAATTGGGTGAACAATCCCACCTCAGAGCGTAGTCTCGTTCTTTTCGGGAAAGCGGGCACAGGAAAGTCATCGATTGCGCATGAGATCGCGCGTCGCTTCGACAAAATGCATCGTCTTACGTCATCCTTCGTCTTTTTGAGGACGGAGCAATCCAAACGGAAGGCATATCATCTCTTCACGACTCTTGCTCGCGATCTCTCCGACCGCTATCCTTCGTTTAAAACCGCGCTTGGAAGGGTCGTAAAGGACAACTCCTCTCTCCGGGTCGGAACCCGTGACTATGGCACCCTGTTTGAATCCCTTATCCTGGAACCGCTTAAGGATCTACACATTGTCGGTCCCATTCTCGTTGTAATTGACGCATTGGACGAGAGTGGGGACGTAACGAGTGCCAATGGCTTACACACATTTCTTGCTAAATCCCTCTCCAAACTCCCGTCTCATTTCCGTGTGCTCATCGCCTCGCGGCCTGAGCACGACATTGAATCTGCGTTCGTTGGAGCTCCGTCAGTCCGCATCAAACACATGGATGACCCTGAGCTGGCTGCTAAAACGCATGACGATATTCTTGCCTTTCTGCGAGATCGGCTCCCCTCGGAGGAGTTCAGAAAGTATAGCATCGCACTGGCAATAAAGGCAGAGAGATTGTTTCAGTGGGCCGCAGTTGCCTGCGGATATATCCTTAAACCTCCGGGTTCGTTTGGTTTTAGCAAGAAAAAGTGTATAGAACACCTTTTAAGACCTACCCCGGATTATCCTAGACAAGACCCGTTGGACGAGCTGTACAAAGAAGTCCTAGAGGGATATTTTATTGATCAAGAAGCGCGGCTTCTATTCCGCTCTGTAGTGGGACAGCTCGTCACTGCATTTGAACCGCTCTCCATCCGTTCCCTGACCACTCTGCGACACCACACCTCTAATGACGACGACGACTGTGATTCTGTAGTAGAACTGCTCCGTCACCTCGGCTCATTGATAAGTAATGTCAATTCAGCTGATCAAAATCTTCTCTTAGTTCCTCTTCATACCTCATTTCGCGATTTCCTCACAAGTAAAAAGAAGAGCGGTGATTTTTATGTTGGCCTTCATGATGCCCACCGTCAATTAGCGCATTCTTGCCTCGGTCTACTGCTCAACGGCCTCAAATTTAACATCTGTAATCTCGAATCATCATATCTTGCCAACAAAGACGTTGAAGATCTCGACTCCCGCGTCGATAAACATATCCCACCTGCTCTGTTGTATGCCTGTCGTTTCTGGGACGATCATCTAAAACATATCGATTTCGAAGTCGATCTGTTTGTCCAGCTTCGAACTCTCTTTGAGAAGAAATTTCTGTTTTGGTTGGAGGTCCTTAGCTTGACGGGTGATGTGGGCCTTGCTTCGGCCGCGTGCTCGGCTCTGAACATGTGGTTGGCCCCTGGTCAAGGTGTGAGTACGATTGTGTATTTGATAAGGGAGGGGAATAACTAATAGCTACAATCGCAACAGGTTTCTCAGATAGAGCTATTGAAATTCAAGTCGCTCGTCAATGATGCCTCTGTGTTTGTACGGTATTTCGGGATGGCCATGGCAAAGAGCGCTCCACATGTCTATCTTTCTGCCCTACCATTTACGCCGACTCGTTCTCTTGTCTTTGCACATTATTCCAGCTCTTTTCCTCGAATGTTACGCGTGGAACGCGGGCGATCGACTCATTGGCCATCATCAGAGATGGTGATTTCAAACGTTGGGGATGACGTCCTTTCCATTGCACTCTCGCCGGATGGCCAGCGCATCGTATCAGGGTCACGCGACCAAACGATTTGTGTTTGGAACGCTACCACGGGAGAGACAGAGGCGGGCCCATTCACCGGACACACAGATTCGGTCTGGTCTGTGGCATTCTCGCCAGACGGCCAACGCATCGCCTCAGGCTCACGCGATCAAACGGTTCGTGTGTGGAACGCCACTACGGGGGAGACAGAGGCAGGCCCATTTACTGGACACACGTCCTGGGTCAGGTCTGTAGCATTTACGCCAGATGGCCAGCGCATCGTCTCGGGCTCCTCCGATCGAACAGTTCGTGTGTGGAACGCCACTACGGGAAAGACAGAAGCGGGTCCATTGACTGGACACAAGGATTGGGTCTGGTCTGTGGCATTCTCGCCGGATGGTCAACGCATCGTCTCTGGCTCCTCCGATCGAACAATTCGTGTGTGGAACGCCACTACGGGAGTGACAGAGGCAGGCCCATTGACTGGACACAAGGGTTGGGTCACGTCTGTGGCCTTCTCACCAGATGGCCGGCGCATCGTCTCAGGTTCTTCCGATCGAACAATTCGAGTGTGGAACGCCACGACGGGAGAAAAAGTTGCAGGCCCGTTTACTGGACACACTGATCCGATCAGGTCTGTGGCATTCTCTCCAGATGGCTGGCGCATCGTCTCGGGCTCTAACGACCGAACAATTCGAGTGTGGAACGCCACTACGGGAGAGAAAGAGGCAGGCCCATTTACTCGACATACGGATTCGGTCTGGTCTGTAGCATTCTTGCCAGATGGACAGCGCATCGTCTCAGGCTCTTCGGATCGAACAATTCGTGTATGGAACACCACGATAGGAGAGAAAGTGGCAGGCTCATTGACTCGACATACGGATTCAGTCAGGTCTGTGGCATTCTCGTCAAATTGCCAGCGCATTGTCTCAGGCTCAGACGATCGAACCATTCGTGTGTGGAACACCACGACGGGAGAGAAAGTGGCGGGTCCATTTACTGGACACACCTCCTCGGTCACGTCCGTGGCATTCTCGCCAGACGGCCAGCGCATCGTCTCAGGCTCGAACGACCAAACAATCCGTGTCTGGAATGCCACTACAGGAAAGGTAGAGGCGGGCCCATTCACCGGACACACGTCTTGGGTCAGGTCTGTGGTATTCTCTCCAGATGGCCAGCGCATCGTCTCAGGCTCGGACGATCGAACAATTCGTGTGTGGAATGCCACGACGGGGGAGGGAGTCGTAGGCCCTTTGACTGGACACACGTCTTGGGTCAGGTCTGTGGCATTCTCTCCGGATGGCCGGCGCATCGTCTCAGGCTCGGACGATCGAACAATTCGTGTGTGGAAAGCCACGACGGGAGAGAAAGTTGCAGGCCCAATTATTGGACATACTGATCCGGTCACGTTTGCGGCATTCTCACTAGATGGCAAGCGCATCGTCTCAGGCTCAGACGATCGAACAATACGCGTGTGGAACGCCACGACGGGAAAGAAAGAAGCAGGCCCCTTTACAGGACACACGTCTTCGGTCACATCCGTGGCTTTCTCTCCAGATCGCCAGCGCATCGTCTCAGGCTCTTCGGATCGAACAATTCGTGTGTGGAACGCCACGACGGGAGAGACAGTGGCAGGTCCGTTTACTGGACATACCTCTTCAGTCGCGTCCGTGGCATTCTCACCAGATGGCCAGCGCATCGTCTCGGGCTCAGACGATCGATCAATTCGCATGTGGGGTGTCACGATGGGAGAGACTACGACAGTGGCAAGCCAAATTACTGGACTTACGGATTCAGCCCGTATGTCAGGTGCTTCGACAGATACCACAAGACGTGTTGACTTCACTGACCACTCCATGATTAACAACGAGGGATGGATATGTGGTAGCAAAGGTGAACTTATAATTTGGATTCCGCCAATACATAGGGAACATCTTCACCGCCCAAGTAATATCTGGGTTACTGGCGAATACGAAACTCGTGTCGATCCTTCTACGTTCGTGCATGGATATAGTTGGGCTACTTGTATTAAGCTAAAGTAATCTATTTTTTATGTAGTCTGAAATGTAATCTGTTGAAATAGTAGTATGCGTCCACACACGAGTTGCCTCGGCATTGGGCATGAGTGGAGATGAGACACGTGAGGCCTGTGAGGTCTCGTAACACGATCCTTAGTTAGTGACTATGATCAGGGACAACCCCTCGATCTTCCTCAGACTTTAGTTGAGACGTTTGAGAGTTTCTCGATCGTTACTAACAGAGTACGGATGTCCACACATGTATTCCACATGTACTTAGCTTCTTTACGACGTACTTAAGGATGCATAATGTACGCCTGGTGCCCCATTCGTCTACGCTGCGTTTGGTGTGCCAGAACATCCCCTTAACCTGGGTAAGATCTCATCGTACTACGTTTGCTTAAACCTCAACTAAGACGATGGTGTATTAAATACTCTAAATCTGGCCTGAATCGTTTATGTACTACCCAATCTGTCTCATCAGATACTGGGGACGAGGAATTATGTATCAGGGACGAATTGGTTATGCCTACTTGACCGGTAACGAGAAAATAGTGCTATTACTATGCGTAGCTAAAACTTGAACATAGACCAACAACAAAACATACACATAATGCGCATATAACGGCTCCGGACGGGTCCGAGTCTAACACCCTATGCACCTATATCCCAACCTCCCATCACGAGCCCTATCGCATCTTTTACCTACGCAAGTTCTCGCACGCGAACTCCAATGTACAGCATGTATTGCGAGTCCGTGAGAATGATTTCTAGGTGCGGCTTCAATCTGACGGTATTGCAAACAAACGGGGCTGGATCTTTGCACATGGGGGCGTGGGGAAGTATAGGAAAGAGATGCGCTCGGGAATACATATCTGCGACGATGAGACGGGGCCATGGAGGCGCAGTACGAGCTCCGGGGTAAGTAGCTGGTGTATGTGCCAATTCACACGTGCGGTAGTCGGCAGGAAACAAACCGCCTCACGCATAAATCATAAAAAGTTGTTGGAACGCAACGACTGGCGGGCGTCTTGGTCCATGGCACAAATCAGCTCGAGCTTGAGTACCCGCACATTGCGCGCTGGACACCAAGACCTGTGACGGCCACTGGTATGAGCCCTGAAAATGGAAGGCGCAAGTTAGTCCCTGTGGCGGCTCAAGCGCCTCCCAAGTAATGAAGAACCGGCGGCAATCTTGATAATCTGTCGTTCTTCAATTGTGCTGACCATCACCAGTTCGGGGGTAGGAGCGAGTTGCACCACGGCGATCCGCGGACTGATCACAACGTAATTAGGCACCTCCACCAAGCGCGACGAAGGATGGGGGGAGGAATGTTTGTGCTCACCTGAGCCTGTCACTTGGACACAGATCGCGCGCAACACTGACAACTCGTGAGCATCTTTGTGTGCCGAACAGGCTCACGTCTGAGTCTACGTAAGTTACTGCGAGCGAGCGCCAGAATGTTTTATTTTTATTGCTAATGGGACCGAACCGTGTTGCATCCGAATCACTCTCTCCCTTCCAAATTCTAACCCTCCTACACGCCCTACGACCCGCCAACCACTGGCCTGACCTCCGAGCAGCCTTTCAAAATCGTCGTCTCAGACGACGCGCTCGCGCTACTCAAGCGCAAGCTCGACGACACTCGCTTGCCGGACGAGGTCAACGCCGCTGAGTGGGCCTACGGCACGTCACTCACTGGCAGGTAGAAGGATGGGTACGACTGGCGCGCGCACGAGTGCGAGTTGAACGCGCTCCCGATGCTTCTCACGCGCCATCGTGGTGGATGGGTTCGGCGAGCTGAGCGTGCATCGGAGTGCCGCTAAGGGTATCCCGCTGCTGTTCGTCCACGATTGTACGTCCGTCGTCTCCCGTTTTCTACATACCACCGAACCATTATTATTAAGTTGTATGTGCATGACGCGCAGGGCCAGGAGGCCTCCTTGAGGTGACCAAGGTGCTGCCGCTCCTGACGGCAGCATCTGCTGATCACCCGTCGTTCCATGTTGTTGCGCCAAGTCTCCCCGGGTTGCGTGGTCGGAAGGGGTGCTGGAGAAGGGCTTTCATGCGATGCGCTATGCCGAGGTGAGCGGCGTTTAGCTCCGCGATCTTCTCACGTGTTTGCTCGTAACTGTACCGCTGCCCAACCTAGCTCTTCAATAAGTTAATGGCCTCGCTGAGCTACTCCGAATACGTGACGCAAAGTGGAGACTGTGGCCATGTCGTAAGAACACTATATTACGATCAACGTCAACTCTGAATTCATCATAGTTGACACTTACCACGGTCTCTAAATATGGTCCTGAATTTGTCGAAGCGTCTCACACAAACATGCCCATGTAAGGCGCTCTAACGGCACGTAAACCCCATCACACTGCTCAAGTATCTGATCCCATCTTTCACGGCCCGCGAGCGACGGTTTGCTGCACACACCGAGAACTTCTTCAAGAACGGTAGGGGCTACTCAGCCGAACAGGCCACCAAGCCGCAGACGATCGGGTTCAGCCTGCTCCTGCTCGGGTGGATATGCGAAAAGCTTGTCACGTGGACAAACGTGTATCCATGGACCGACGACGAACGTGCATCACCATACTCAAGTATCTCAAGTTCCAAACCTAACTGAACTGGTTTCGGCAGTGCTCACGTGGGTCTCGGTTTATTGGTTCTCGCGCGTGGGGCCCCGCAGCGTCCATCCGGATCTACTACGAGCTCGCGCTCGCGGGCCAAGTGGTCAGTTTCCCCAAGACGACCGTCCCGGTCGGCCTGTCCTACTTCCCTAAGGACCTCGTCCAGTTCTCCAGAATGTGCGTCCCTACCATGAGTCCTTCGGTTTGTTTATTTGGGACTGATGATTGATGAGGGAGAGTAGTTGGTTGCGTGCTCAGGCAAAGATCGTGTTCGAGTCGGAGCACGAGGTCGGCTGGCATTTCGCAGCATCCGAATAGCGAACCGCTCTTTGGCGACCTCCGGAAAATGTTCGGCAAGTCCGGACCGGCAGCGGGCGTCGTCCCGGGATATACCGGCTATTAATCGGACAGAAAAGAGTTTGGATACGGCAGTGCTGTATGGCCGAAATCGAAGTATCTCGTTAGCTGTAATCCTTTTCCTTATGCACACTAATTGTATTGAAAAGACGCAGACCCTCGACCCGGGCCATCCGCGCCCAGAATTTTGGAGTGAAATTGGGGAAGGAAGACAGGCCAAATCCGTGGACCAACAACAATTCAGTTAGGAGTATGCATTGCGATGAGCCCCTAGGTCTACTTATCCCCTCTTTCCCACTCATTTCACTTCATTGGGTCAGGGCTGTTATTATTCTCCAATCTGGCGCCCAGGCATGTCTTAAAGCTGTACAGTCTGAGAATCGCGAGGTTCAGTACCGCAGCAGCCTAACATATCAGTGGGGGGAGGAACGTTCCTCAAGAACAGAGGCAATGCAGCGGCCTTACACCCTACACTAGTTACTGTAGTGGAGCCCCGCTGGTAGCTGCCCGTGATTTCAAGGCGGTGTAGGAACTGATAACTCGATAACTGGAAACAGTACAGTACCGTATGGCCGCCGCATGGGCTGTCACTAGCATAGCCTTCCGGCGTTCGTTATGTGAAGTAGGCGTACTTTCCCAAAGGGGGATACGATGACACCGATCGCATAGTGCACTGACGACCAGGAAGGACGGCGCCGTGCGTGCGAAGGCCTGGGCCGAAATTCAAACTTGACGTAGAACACGTGTAGCGGGCGTGGTGCGTTGATCACATACAATGCCGACCTAACCGTACCTGGCTACAGTACTTATTAGCAAGGACCACGCATTTCCCACGAGGGAACGGGCTATGAAACAGATATGCTACTCATTTCTTTACAGGTAAAATTAACATACATTGCACTGTAAGTACTGATCAAAAGGAGTGATGGACAGCCGCATCATCGCACATACAGTACAGTAGCTTTTCTAAACGACCTCTACTCTCCTACTGTCCGAGTGTTGCGAGATAATAACGTAAAATGCTGATGCTTTAGGTATCAGGGTTCTCAAGTGTACGTGATGCGATGCGATGAAAAGATGGAAACGATGGAAAAGAAACGGGGGAAAAGCGGTAATGACATAGCAAAGGGGAACAGCAAGGAGGTCGATCGGGGCAGCAAGAACAGCAACAGCAGCAAGTGGCAACAGGTGGCGACCAAGAAATGCGCAGAATCACTTGATTGACGTGTTTGATCATTTTTCTTTCAATTTCGCCTCACTGCAAGAAATACAACGAAGTCTCGCTCGTCATGCGCAACGGCGGGCGGTGCGACGACGATGACGACGACGACGACGACGACGACGAGGGCGCGCCTTCGGGAAAAGCACGGGTGAGCGCGTCCTGTATCCGCTGGCGAAGCTGCGCGCGCTGCGGGGGCTGGTAGCCGGAATAGCCCATCGGCCAACAGCGCTCCATGATCCACTGCTCGAGGCCGGCGAGGGTCCAGCGGATTCCGCGCTGCGCAAAGCCGAGGCGGAGCACCGCGGCGCAGTCGACGGGGTCCTGCTTCGCATAACGCACGAGCTTGAGCGCGACTGCCCAGGGCCACGGGACGGCGACGAGCATGAGCCCGCGCTCGTTGAAGATGGTCTGTGGGACCGAATTCTCAGGCCTCGTGGACGCATTATAAATCGGGTCGTACGTCCGGCCGTACTGACTGATGTCATGTGGGTGTTGGATTTTGTTTAGGTAAGCGACGGAGATGAGAGTCAGGGATCGGACGTGGGACGCACTCGAGAGCCATGGGCAGCGCCACGTCTGCATGATCATTTATCCAGTCCGCGCCCAGGTTGAACTTGGCAGCTGTCTCTGCGATGCATGAACGAAGCCGCTCCTCAGCGTCGGTGAAGCCCAATGCACGGTACTCGGCTACGAAAGCACGGTGGATATAGTCGACGTCTTGAGTACTCTCGCGGTGTGTGAAAGAGGGATGTAGCACCATCACAGCACCACCGTGTACTACGAGCCGGACCTGCCGCCGGAAGGAACGATAGAGCCGTTCTGAGAAATCGTTCAATACAAATTTGAGAAAGGCTCGAGTGAGAGGGATATCGTTGACTTGTTTGAGAGTCGGTGCTCTTGGAAGTACTACAACGGGGGAGGGAATTGTCCAATTCTGAAATTGGGGGGGTTGGGTAGAGTGGAAATACACTGCCATTTCGCAGGGGAGAAAGAGAGGAGGTTAAACGAACGAGAGATGGGGATGAGGAGGGTTGTTGAGAGAAGAACAATGCGAGTTCTGTGAAAGGGGCAATGAGGAGTGGGATGCGAACTAAGGGGGAAGCGAGCTAGAATAATATATAGCCGAAGAGTGGCTGTAGTGGTAAGAGAATGTGGACTGAATGTGGTAAGTTCAAAAGCGTCAAGGCGACATTCCGGGTGGTTGGTTAGTTACTGCCAGTCTCACTCCAGGTGAACCACTTCAAATTCTCAAGCGCCAGCCACCACGCCGTGGCGGGTCGGTGACCCATTTCCCGACAGAGCCTCAACCCGTTTCCCATCAAAAAAAAAAGCATATACCCAGCCAAAACGTGCATGTCCAACCGAGAGGCAGTGCCACTGCGGCCTCTTCGGATGGTTTGGGCCCGGCCAAGCACATGCCGTGGCTCCGGCGAAACTCGGCGACTACGACCTCATTCCAGGATTTCTGACAATTGTTCAAGCCAACAAACCTTTCTTGACACCTCAGGGGCACCTCAGAGCACGTTGTTCAATTGATGACGCTGTAGCATGCATCGTGCCCCCCGAATTCATACATCTCGGCCAATGCGCCCCCACGGGTTCTAGCGCCTTCTAATTCCATTCAGCTCCTGAGCCGACTTGTGCGGTCACGGTGGCACAAACAGATCTCTGTCCCTTTTTTTACTATTGTTCGGCTGTTTCAAGGGCAACATCAACCGCGGCCGTTCCAATACAGTATGTAACCCGAGTCTTCCTTTGCCGTAATGTAATGGAAGTGCGCCCTTTCGTATCACGTTCCATGGTCCGTAGGCCCTCCAGACGGTGTATCCAACAATTCGAACAATTGGGAGCCCAGTTTGAGGCAGGTCCCTCCATTCTTACGGCTATTTCCGCAGTCGCCGCCACGCCGCATGTTTTCGTGTTGTACTCTCCATTTTTGCAGTTCTCAATCTAAACTGCGGACGCAGCCAAAAGCGATAACAACTCACCTTCAAGTTGCCGCGATCCCCGTTCCGGGGCTCAAGCGGTGATTGATTACGACCCCATGGGCCATTGTAGTGGCGACGGCACGTGTGGTTGTATTGTGCTTTGGTGCGTCGAATTCAGGGTCCCACACGAGGTATGAGTCGACGCCCATCTAGCTCCCGGCGAAATGGTCGTCCGTGGCGTTCTCGCCGTTGACCAGGACCTTTGGATATCGTATAGGTATTGGTTGGACGTAAAACGCATGATGCTGTGCACAACGTGTACACCTCATGTATATTGGCAGATGGTGAGCAAGTCCTTGACCAAATGCGAACTGTGCGTGACTTCGCAACCCTAGGAAAGTGTACACAGCGCTGAAAGTGGTATCTATAGGTGTGGCGTTGGTGGGTCGAGCTATCATATACACGTGATAGATTGGCAAATCAATTGAAAACTCGTCAGCCTGTGAGAATTGTGGATTTAACACTTCCTTGCCACAATCATGAACTCGAGCAGCTTAAAGTTTGAACCGACGGCGATGTAATATACGTCTTCTGCGACCATACAAGTTACGGTCATTGGTCAAGAGCAAATTTTTGACATCCCAGGACTGGTGTACGAACGGCAGCTGTAAGAACTCCTCTGCGATCTATCTACTTCTGTCTCATTACTCCACTCCATGCTGTGCACCGTCCTACTACTAAGGTCGTCCTTCGATACGGGGCTATTACGGGTGTGTGGGAACCATACATACGGTTGTGGTAAGTACGTTTCCTCAGCAGTCCGAATCAAGTCGCTTCCGTCCGTATCGTGGTTCCCAATCTAGACGGCGAAGGAAATTGTGCTGTGCACGTACAACGCTGTTTCCGTGTACTCTATGCACACACACTGCATGGTCCTCAAGTGGGGGTATTCGAGTCGCCTTCGACCTTCAATTGGGGTTCGTTTTGGAGTCACGTGGCTTTGCTTCCGTCTCCGTTCCGTCCACAGGGCCGGTCGTCCGACAGCAACTTGTGATGCGCCCGCAATACGCGACGAGATAGCCATGGAGCTGGGCCTCGTCTTGGATCTCAAACCACCTATTAGCCCGGCGACCCGGGTCTGACATTCCCCAATTCCATTATGGCACGTCGATCACCATCACATCCGAGTCAGAAGGAAGCAGAGTAGCGCCATGGTTGCCACTACAGTATGTATTTTTTTTTTACCGAGTTGGAAGTGTTTTTTCTAGACTGTACCATGCTTACCATCACACCGTTGATCACGAGACGACAGGGGTCGCTGGATGAGTCGCTGGATGGCGGCTATCTGTCACTGAAGGTTCGTGCGAGTACTGCCAATCGGGGGGCGCATACCACCTGCTATAAAGCGGACATATCTGATACGACACCATGCACCGCTATTCGGGTCCGTTAGCGCTGTGGCGCCCAAGTTTCCAAGCTTTTAGATGCCCACCAGCCTGAGTGCGACGCTCCGTTTCGGTAAGCTCTGATACGGGGTATTCGTGCGAAGTTGTACAGACAGTGGCTTAGTATTTCATGGGTTCTGTGGTACACACGTATGTGATACATCTAGGAGCCCTAATTCTAACATTACTAACTTACTTCCGCTCTTATATACAGTATTGCCTGATTTGGCCGCCGAGACGAAACTCAAGCTTACGACACGGCTTTGAGTGCCCCTTCGAAATCCGCGATGATGTCTTGGATGTTTTCGATCCCGACAGATACCTGTGCGACCAACAAAACACCGCATTAGCGCGCCCCCCTTACTGATCGGATATATGATACGACGCACCCGGATGAGATCGGGCGTAACACCGGACGCGAGTTGTTCATCCGCCGTCAACTGCTGGTGGGTCGTCGTCGCCGGGTGGATCACCAACGTCTTGGCGTCGCCCACGTTCGCAAGGTTACTCGCCAGCTTGAGCGAGTCGACGACTTTGGCGCCCACCGCTGCATCCTCCCCGCCCTTCACCCCGAAGCTCAGCACGCCACCGAATGCGTTGGGCCTGAGCATCTTGAGCGCCAGCTGGTGCGAGGCGTGCGACTCGAGACCGGTATATGAGACCCAGGCGACGTTCTCGTGCTGCTCGAGGTACCGCGCGAGCGCGAGCGCGTTGTCGCAGTGGCGCTGCGCGCGGAGCGAGAGCGTCTCGAGGCCCTGCAGGAGGAGAAACGCGGCGAAGGCGTTGAGCGTAGCGCCGATATCGCGCAGGATCTCTATGCGGAGCTTAGTCGCGAATGCGAGGTTGCCGAACTTGTCCGAAAACTTGAGCCCGTGGTAGCCCTCGGAGGGTGAGGTGAAGGAAGGGAAGCGGCCGGAAGTCCAGTCGAACTTTCCTGGACGCCGAAACACACGGAGAGAGAGGGTGAGTGAGATCCACCGTTCTGTAACCTGATATGAATAGCTACGAGCAACTGTACCGACCCGAATCAACTACAACGCCTGCGATGGTGGTTCCGTGTCCACCAATCCACTTGGTCGCGCTGTGCACGACGATATCCGCGCCGTGTTCAATCGGACGGATCAGATAGCCTGACACGGTTTCGAATCAGCGCTCATGGTGAAAACGGAGATGGGCCCACCTCCCATGCCGAACGTATTGTCGACGATCAGCGGGATCTTGTGTTCGTGTGCGACCTGCACGTCGCCTCAATCACAAACACGAGACAACAAACATAGTTTTGCATACCTTCGCAATCTCACTGATCGGACTGACGTTATACTTGGGGTTTCCGATACTCTCCACGAATATGGCCTTGGTTTTCTCATCAACAGCCGCCGAGAACGCTGCCGGGTCGTCTGATGTGACAAACTTGACCGCGATTCCGTATTTCTTGAAGAGCACTGCACACACGGTTGGCTCAGGAATCGCGTACTCAGTCACAGCGAGGGTTACCCACCTTTGAATTGGTTATATGTCTAGTAGGGACACGAATTGGTATGAGCAAGAAACATAAGAGAAGGCAAATGAATCACTGACCCCACCATAGAGGTACGAAGTAGACACGATATTATCGCCTGCTCCTGCAATGGCGCTGACGGCCATGAACTGGGCTGCCTGGCCACTCGCAGCTGCTACGGCGGCCACCCCACCCTCGAGTGCGGCAACTCGTTTTTCAAATACTTCCTGAGAATTCCAGTGAGCTAGACGTCCTAAATCGCGCGCACCTATGATAAGACACGTACTACTGTTGGGTTTCCGACGCGGGAATAGATGTTCCCGAGTGCGCGAAGGCCGAACAGATCCGCTCCGTGCTGGCGATCATTATACATACGTGAGTGGAGCGGGTCCGTATTTGCGACGCTTGTTATCTACGTACCGCGGTGTCATTGAAGACAAAGGAGGTGCTTGCGTAGATGGGCGGCGCACGTGCGTTGGTCGCCGGATCGACGTCCTGGCCCGCGTGCAGCTGCAGGGTCTCGAACTCGGGTTCCCTGCAAGACAAGCCGTGAGCGCTACGGGATGGGATATTGGAGACGCCCTTACTTGTAGAAGTTGTTGGACGCCATAGGGGCTAGAGCAGGAGCTAGAGACGAGGAAGAGGTGCAAGGCGGGAATATTGAAAGGTCATCTATTGACCCCTTTTTAGCCCGCCGACGCCGAGTATGCTTCCCCCTTTCGCACCGGTAAAAGGTCGCCTGCTCGGCAACAGACTATCCACGGGGACGGGGGACGCAAGTCGCGTCCATCAACTGCGGTCCGGGTACACCCTGGCGCACAATGCCTACTTTAGGAGTTCCGTAAATTAATAGACAACGCATGATGCTCATCATGTGGCTACCCAAAGAAACCACGCAACACTTACCCGCAGTAATTCAGGTCACCGGAGTGGTTACCAACATTGGCTAATGGGTGGGGCTGTCGCCACTGCAGCCTGAAAGTATAACCGAGTTGAGGAGGGGGCAGGGCCATCATTAAGTCTATGAACCAATTATATAAGCGAGGGGGTGAGTTAGTATATATGATGTCGACGGTTTTTGGCCTCGGCCTCGCAGGGGAGCCGCCTTATCCTACCTTGGAGCGCGGTGGCCAGCCCGCAAGTTCGTCGTCCTATCTCGCAGGCATATCTAACTCGATGCGGAACTCACGTGCCATACAGGAGCAGTCGCTTACAGCTCGATGGCTCTTTTGTTTTCCCCATAGAGTAGACGCCGACGGACAACAGGCCGAAGAGATTCTGCGAAGCGAAAACCCTCTCCAACTTCCTCGAAATTGCTCCTGCTGCACACAAGCCCCCAGAGCCCGTGGCCGCCAGGAATCCCTGGAGTCGATCCGTCGGGACCATTTCTTCTAGAACGACAACACTACTTAAACTAAGAAGACGCAGTAATCTCAAAACAAAACAAAAAAACACCCTACAGGGTGCCCTACGCAAAACAAAACGGAAGATAACAGTAAGACACGTAGACAAAGCGAGACGGAACTGCAACAAGTTCTGCAACAGCATGGCTAATCCACAACGCGCACACACACCGCAAGGCATAAAACAGTAATGACGACTCACAACTCGCCGGGTCAAGCAACAGACCTACTCAAGACACGAAGAGTAACCCAGACTTGAAGCGGGACATGGGCAATGACAACGTGCAGCGAGGACGCAGTTCAAACCGTCAGCGCAACACTCCAAGCAATTGCGACCGCGCCCCGGACAGCTAGACACACGATGCATGAAGCTTGACGAGCCATTATGCCGTCAAAACAGAAGTAGGAAGAACTTACACAATATGCGCGTAGTCGCGGTAGTGAGGCTAGAGGGTAAAACAGTATCGTCCTACAGGTGCAGTGAAAAGTCACCTGCATCGGACGCTGCGTGAACACCGCTGGGTGGTACAGGCGTACATGCGTCGTAAAAGACGTCATGACGGCAGCCTGCAGTGCAAATACAGTATAGTGGGTGTGTAGGATTCGCCATTGGTCACGATGATAGCCCGACCAAGCCTCCACCGCTTTCATCTAGCTCTTATCTTATCTGCCCCGTCTGGCAAATAGTTGCAAATAGTTGCCTCTCATTCGAGTCAGTCCCTCGTCCAGCAAGTTGACTTGGAATCGTGTTTAGTGCCTGCACCAATCGTTTCCTTGTGATTTCAGACGTTCTTATTCAGGTCAATTGAGGTACCGCACCACAGGGGAAACGTCAGTCCAGGAGGTGTTGGGTGGCGCATGCGCCCCCCCATTTCTGGCCTTACAGGGGGACAGAAGGAGGGGAACGTCGGTGATTCCCGCGGTCACAGGTGCGAACTACATATAATTAGGACAGCGTTGAATGAGCCACTGAGCAACTTCAATACGAGACCAAGTACGACCGTCCTATACCCCCCTGCAAATCACTCTTACTACTCTCCGAGCCTCTAGCGCACGCTCAGCGCACGAGCGCTCAAGCCCACACCCTGGCTCATATGTAAATTGCTTAAAGCAGAATCATTCAGGGTGGAAGGCGCTCTCATAGTACTCTGACCCTGAATCACGGCAAATGCACTGTCAGACAAGAGTCGCTCCGATAGGCGACCACCAGGCCCTTTTCATTCAAAACTTGCAACGCCTCACCGGCCTCACCTCTAGAAACACCTTCTTTGCACACACCCCTCAATTAACTGAATGCCTCCGTATTTGTATGTCTGCCGTTCACACCGCCTTCGTTATTTGCCGGTATGGCATCCCATTGTGATTTCACGCCAAAACGCATTCGACCCTGAGGCGCAATGCTACCTTCTTGAGCTACTAGTTGTAGGGTTTTCTGGCGCGGGCGCCCCTATTGACGATATACTTACGCAGCTATTAACCTCAAATGCGTAAGGAACGAAGGCCCGGTCGGTGTTCGGAGAACGCGGCTCCTCCGGCAGTCTGTTTAAAGGTGGTAGTCTCATCGTCATATGCTCAGCCAGTCCTAACCTCGCCCTAGCAAAGCTTCCTATGAGTGCTGCTATACCGACCTCATCTTCCTCACAAGCCGCTCAACCAGCTTCCCCTCTACCCGAGATTCAGATTCATCGCGATCCTGATCCAGACCCTACACCGGCCGCCGTCGCACCCTCAGTTGTCGTTGCGGAGACCAAGCCAGATGAGTCCAAGACATCTCCCCCACCCGCCCTGCGGCGCCCCCAGAACCCGGCACAACCACCTGATCCACAGGACCTGCCTGTAAGGGTCGAATCACATGCGCCTGACCCCGCACCAGCGCGTCCACAAGCTGAGGGAGAGCGAACCCTCCCCGCCGTTCCCGCAAATGTAGCATTGTCACCTCGGGTACAAGCCTCATTGCGGCTGCGTGTCGCTTCCGACTCAGGCAACGAGAACGCCCATCGCCCCGTCCGCCGGTTCGAACCACCTCCAGTGCAACGCCTAGATCTCCCAGGATCTGGGTATTATAGACAACGACCTGCCACATATACAGGTGAATTCGAGTCTCAGGATGGGTGGGCCCAAGCACGAGTAATGAGTCCCTCCCAGGTGCGTCCGTTCGCGCCTGCATTGTCGCGCGTGGTTACCACGTGATTAGAGCATCGACTACCCTCCCGGATCAGTGGGCTCTCGGTTATACCCTACGTTAGAAGAAGCGGTAAAAGTGCGGGATACTGCATCATTGCAAGGTACGCGCCTTTTCTATGATCCTTCCACACACATTCGTACATATACCTTCGTCTGCCCAGCCAAATGGACAATATATTCGATAAACATTGCAATTGCCTTCCAGGTCGTCTTGGGAGCACTCACGACCACACTAGGCGCTTCGTTGCAGGGGAACTCTGTTCGTCTGACTGTCTTTTTTAACGTTTGAACGACTGGAATGCTGATCCATATACAGAGTCGCATCTCCATCGCGGTTCTAGGTAGCCTCTCAACTCTCGTCGCGTCTTATCTCGCACGTACCAGGGGCACGAGCGAGCCTGAGAGCTCGCTGCTTCGTGAGCAAGCACTTAGCAACTTCATTCGCAAACTCAGAGCCTTCATCCTCGATTGCGGCACGCAAGAAGGTCATGATAATGCAGTAGAGAACTTTCGCAAAGAACTCGAGCGACTTCTCAACGCTTCTGATCCAAATACAAAGAAACCCCCTCTATTTGACCCAGAACTCAAGTTTGAGTGAGTGGAACCATCATCGTCCTTTTTCGTGTACTTGGACTTAGAGCTCGACACTAGTGATGATGCTCTCGGTTTAATGGGGCTAAACCAGGAAGGATTCAGGGAGCTCAAACGGACTCAGAAACGACAGACGCACACTGCGACGGGCGCTACGGGCGCAACCGGCGCAAGGTAAGGAAGGACAGTGTATCTCCGCCGAACACTCTATTACTTGTACGTTTTAATGGAAGTCACTGTTTTGGTGCATATACGGCTTACTGTGCCCAATAAGGGTAGAAGACGCAGATGTCCAGCTTGCGGGCCCCTAGGAAGAACACACTCCCTACTAAGTACATTCACAAAAAGGTCACCGTGCTCTCTTCGAGTCCTGGAACAATGTAAAACTTTGCTCTACACAAAAGGATACCCGCAAGACATGCGCAATGCCAACACGCAGCGAGGACGCAGTCAAACCGTCGGCGAGACACTCCAAGCAATCGCGACTGCGCCCCGGATAGCCCGACACATGATGCATGAAGCTTGAAGAGCCTCTATACCAGCCAAAACAGATGTGGGAAGTCCTTACGTTGGAAGGGCAGCACGCGCATAGTCACGATAGTGAGGCGGGACTCTAAAATAATATCATTCTACAGATGCAGTGTATTTCGCCTACACCGGATGCTGCGCGAACACAGCCGGGTCATGACCGCGGACTTCAGTGCAAATATAGTGCGTGTGTAGGATTCGCTGTTGGTCACGATGGTCCAACTGGGCCTTCCTTGGGGCCTTCTGCGGGTCTTTCGCTTTCATACTGTTGCCTATCTTATCTATCTCATTAAATGAGGCAAATAGTTGCAAATAGTTGCGTGCCTCGGACATTATCATGCATTATCATTCGACCTCTCGTCGGCCCCTCGTCCAGCAAGCGAGTTGACTTGGAATCATTCTTAGTGCCTACCTTCGTCGTTTCCTTGTGATTTCAGAGGTTTTTATTAAGGGCGCCGCCCACAAGGGAAACGTCAGTCCAGGTGTTGCCAGTGGGCGCATGCACCCATTTCTGGCCACGCAGGGGAACGTCGGTGATTCCCGCGGTCACAGGATGTGAACACCATATGTTTAGGACGGCGACCTTCCCAAGGGTGGACGACACTGTAAGCCACTAAGCCATTTCAATGCGAGACCAAGCACGACCGCCCATAATTCCACTGCAAACCATTCTTACTACTCTCCGAGCCCCTCGCACGCGCTCAAGCCTACACAATGGCTCGTAGGCATATTGCTGTAAGGAGAATCATTCAGGGTGGAGGCGCTCTCAACCAGTTCTAGACCAGAATCGTGGAAAATATCCTGTTGGACCGCCACGACAAGAATCACTCCGATAGGCGAGCACGAGGCTCATTTCATTCAAAACTCGCAACGCCTCACCTGTTGAAACATCTTCTTTGTACCCACATACTCCTCAATTAATTTAATACTTCCGTATTTGTTCGCTTGCTGTCCCTCCGGCCTTCGTCCTTGGCCGGTATCACATCCCATTGCGAAATCAAGCCAAAGCGCATTCGGTACCGAATCACAATGCTGCCTTCTTGAGCTGCGAGTGTAGGGCTTCCTGGCGCGCACGCCCCTACTGATGATATATTTACACAGCTCTTAGAACTTCGATTACGTAGGGAAGAAAGACCCGGTTGGTGTTCAGAGAACGCGGCTCCTCCGGTAGTCTGTTTAAAGGTGACAGTCTCGATCATATACTCGACTGGTCCTGACCTCGCCCTAGCTAAGCTTCCTATGAGTGCTGCGATACCAACCTCATCTTCCTCACAAGCCGCTCCACCAGCCTCCCCTCCACCTGAGATTCAGATTCATCGCGATCCTGATTCAGACCCTACACCTACTGCAATCGCTCCCTCAGATGTCGTTGCGGAGACCAAGCCAGATGAGTCCACGACATCTCTCCAGCCTGCCCCTCAGGGCCCGGCACAACCACTTGGCCCGGGGGATCAGCTTACAACGGTTGAACCACCTGCGCCTGATCCTGCACCAGCTCTCCGCGCTGTCCCCGCGCTTCCGCATGCTGCATTAACAGTGAGCCCTATTGAGGAAGAGCGACCGCTTCCCCCCGTTCCTGCCAACGTAATGTTGCGGGCGCGTGTCGCTTCCGACCTGGGCAATGGGGACGCCCACCGCCCCTCCCGCCGCTCCGAAATACAGCTAGTACAACCCTTGGAACGCCAGGGATCTAGGATCTCTAGACAACGACTTCCCGCACATCCAGACGAATTCGAGTGGCCCCCAGCACCAGAACCGATAATGAGCCTTTCCCAGGTGCGTCCGTTGGCGCCCGCATTGTTGCGCCGTGTGGTTATAACGTGGCCTTTATTCTTAGAATATCGACTTCACTCCTGGGTCAGTGGGCGCTCGGTTATACCCCACTTTGGAAGAGGCGGTAAGAGTGCGGAATAATGCATCGTTGCAGGGTACGTGTCATTGCCACGACCCTGTCATATACATTCATACATATCCCTCATCTGCCCAGCTAAATGGATAACGTATTCGATAAACATAGCAATCGCTCTCCAGGTCGTCTTGGGGGCACTCACGACCGCGCTGGGCGCTTCATTAACTGGGAACTCTGTTCGTCTGACTATCTTTTTCAACGTTTGAACGACTGGATTGCTGATCCATATATACAGACTCGCATCTCCATCGCGGTTCTAGGTAGCCTCTCAACTCTTGTCGCGTCTTATCTCGCACGTACCAGGGGCACGAGCGAGCCTGAGAGCTCATTGCTTCGGGAGCAAGCGCTTAGCAACTTCATTCGCAAGCTCAGAGCCTTCATCCTCGATCATGGCACAGAAAAAGGTTACGATCAGGCGATAGAAAAATATCGCAAAGAATTCGAGCGACTCCTCAGTGCTTCTGACCCAAATACAAAGAAACCGCCTCTGTTCGACCCGGAACTTAAGTTTGAGTAAGTGAAAGGATGATCGTCCTTTTTCATGTACTTGGATCTAAAGCTCGACCTCAGTGATGAAGCTCTCAACATGGTCGGGCTAACTGATGATGACCTCACGGATATCAAAAAAGGACGGCGGGAGAGGGCGAACACCTTGATGGGTGCTATTGGTGCGACGGGCGCTACGGGCGCAACGAGCAAAGTAAGTTAGGGAAGGACGGCGTATCTCCACTGAATACTGTATCCCTTGTACGTTTTACTGTAATGGTAGTCACTCGTTTTCTGCGTAATTTTTTACTCTATGCTCTTGTATTAGTACTACGGAACTCAACTCTAGACTTGTCACCGCATTCATCTTCCTGCCGAGTCCTGCGTCAGTCTGGGAATTGCCAGAGTGGCAATAGATAACGCATTCTGTCAGCGATAAGCCCTTCTGAACTACTGTTACTGCGTCCGCTTTGCTATTATGCAGTAGCTCCCCCGGGTGCTCGGCGCGCTTCATGACTATCATCCAGTCTTGATCTAGTCACTGGGTCAGCCTAAGAATCTATATCCGACCATCATCTTTACTTCTATCTCAAGAAAGTAGTAGGCGAAATGTGCTGACTCCTTACGACAAGTAGCGGAGCGCCTCTCGGTCATCAGTAATATAGGGCTCGGACCTGTCATGATGACAGCCTCGCACTTCGGGGCAGGTGCTCAGGGAAACACCACTTGCGGCAATATACGCCTCGCACGTATGCGTTTGAAAGGTGGAAATTCTTTTCACACTGTAAAGGTAACGTGCCACTGGCCGGTATGCAAGTCGCTTGATAGATCGCATTCACCGGTTACGCTCCGGATACGGCCCACTGAACCCATGCTCAGCAAGGTTTAAACGCGTAGAATACGCAAATGTCCAGCTTGCGGACTCCTGGAGAACGCGCGGCACTTCATACTAAATACGTGCACGAAAGGTAATATAAAACGTTGCTCTAATGCAAATGGATTACCGCAAGGCACGTGGTCAAAGCAAGACGAACTCAGGCTGCCACAGCATAGCTAAATCCACAACGCGCGCACACGCACACACCGCAAGGCACAAAACAGCAATGACGTGCCACAACTCGTCGAGTCAAGCAATGGACCCGCTCAAGACATGGAGGGCAACCCAGACTTGAAGCGGGACATGGGCAATGACAACACGCAGCGAAGACACAACACTCCAAACAATGATTGCGACGGCTCCCCGGACAGCCCAAGACATGACGCATGAAGTTTGACGAGCCATTATACCGCCAAAATAGAAGTGCGAAGGACTTACGTTGGAAGGCAGCATGCGTGTAGTCACGGTAACTTGAATGAAGCGGGACGGTAAAATAGTCAGGAAAATAGTATCATACAGTGAAAGGTCGCTTGCACCGGACCTAGATGCTGCGCGAACACCGCTAGGTAGCACAGACGCACAGGCGTCGTATAAGACGCTACGACCGCAGCCTGCAGCACAAATATGATAGATTAGCTGTTGGTCAAGCTCTTATCTTATCTACCTCGTCTGGCAAATAGTTACAAATAGTTGCATGATCATCCTCTCGTCCAGCAAGTTGACTCGGAATCGTGTTTAGTGCCTATCCTCGTCGTTTCCTTGTGATTTCAGACGTTCTTATTCAGGTCGATTACGGCGCCGACCTTCCCAAAGATGGACGAATAAGCCATTAAGCCACTTCAAAGCGAGACCAAGCACGACCACCCTAAGTTACTCCACCGCAAATCATTCTTAATACTCTCAGAGACTCTCGCGCGCTCAGCGCATGAGCGCTCGAGCCCACACCCTGGCTCATAGGCAAATTGCTGTAAGGAGAATCACTCAGGGTGGAAGGCGTTGTAACCCTGAATCATGGCATAATGCACTGTTAGACAAGAATCATTCCGATAGGCGAGCACGTGGCTCATTTCATTCATTCGTAACGCCTCACCTCTTGCCTCACCTTTAGAAACACCTTCTTTGCGTGCACTACACACCCATCGACAATTCAATAACTCCATATTTGCACGCCTGCCGTTCATACAACCTTCATTATTGGCCGGTATCACATCCCATTGTGATATCACGCCAAAAGTGCATTCAGTTCCGAATGGCAATGCTGCCTTCTTGAGTGTAGGGCTTCCTGGCGCGCATGCCTCTACGTTTACGCAGCTCCTAGAGTTCCAATTACGTAGGGAACGAAGACCCAGTTGGTGTTCAGAGAACGCGACTCCTCCGGTAGTCTGTTTAAAGGTAACAGGCTTGTCAGATACTCGACTAGTCCTGACCTCACCTTAGCAAAGCTTCCTATGAGTGCTGCGATACCAACCCCATCTTCTTCACAAGCTGCTCCACCAGCTTCCCCTCCATTCGAAATTCATAGCGATCCTGACCCTGACCCTACACCTACTGCCATCGCTCCCCCGGAAGTCGTTGCGGAGACAAAGCCAGATGAGTCCATAACATCTCTCCCGCCTGCCCCTCAGAGCCCAGCACAACCACCTGTCCTTGGGGACCAGCCTGCAAGGGTCGAAATACATGCGCCTGAACCCACACCAGCTCTCCGCACTGTCCCAACGCGTCCGCCCTCTACGTTATCTGCGAGCCGTATTGAGGGAGAGCGACCCCTTCCCGCCGTTCCCGCCAACGCAACATTGCCGCCTCGGATGGAAGCCCCATTGCGGGCGCGTGTCGCTTCTGACCTGGGCAATGGGGATGCCCACCGCCCCTTGCGTCGCTCCGAAGTATATCTAGCACAACCCCTGGAACGCCCGGGATCTAGGATTTATAGACAACGACCCGCTACATATCCAAGCGAATCCGAGCCTCAGGATGTGTTAGTCCCGAGGGTAACGAGCCTTCGCCAGGTGCGTCCATTGGCGCCTGCATTGTTGCGCCGTGTGGTTACCACGTGGCCTTGGCTTAGAATATCGACTACTCTCCCGGGTCAGTGGGCGCTCGGTTACATCCTACGTTGGACGAAGCGGTAAAGGTGCGGGATAGTGCATCGTTGCAGGGTACGCGCCGTTGCCACGACCCTGTCACACACATTCATACATATCCCTCATCTGCCCAGCTAAATGGATAACCTATTCGATAAACATAGCAATCGCACTCCAGGTCGTCTTGGGGGCACTCACGACCGCACTGGGCGCTTCATTGACGGGGAACTCTGTTCGTCTGACTGTCTCTTTCAACATTTGAACGACTAGATTTCTGACCCACATACAGACTCGCATCTCCATCGCGGTTCTAGGTAGCCTCTCAACTCTTGTCGCGTCTTATCTCGCACGTACCAGGGGCACGAGCGAGCCCGAGAGCTCATTGCTTCGGGAGCAAGCGATTAGCAACTTCATTCGTCAGCTCAGAGCCTTCATCCTCGATCATGGCATAGAAAAAGGCCACGATCAGGTAGTAGAGAAATTTCGCAAAGAATTCGAGCGACTTCTCAATGCTTCTGACCCAAATACGAAGAAACCGCCTCTGTTTGACCTGGAACTTAAATTTGAGTGAGTGGAAGGACCACCGTCCTTTTTCATGTACTTGGATCTAAAGCTCGACTTCAGTGATGAAGCTCTTAGCAAGGTTGGGCTAACCAATGACGACGTCGCAGATCTCAGACGGGGACGGCGGGAGAGGGCGAACACCTTGACGGGCGCTAATGGCGCTACTGGCCCAATGGGCGCAAAATAGGGAAGGACACCGTACCTCCACTGAACATTCTATCCCTTGTACGTTTTAATGACAGTCACTCGTTTTCTGCGTAATTTTTTTGTATATACTCTTGTACTATCGTAGTACGAAACTCGCCCCTGGACCCGTCACCGCAATAGGTAATACGTTCTGTCAGCGATGAGCCCTTTTGACAGTGGGTTACTGTGTCCGCTTTGCTATTATGCAGTAGCTTCTCCGCTTTTGCAGGCACTTCATTATCATCTAGTCTTGATCTAGTCACCACGTCAGCCTCGGCATCTGTATCCTGACCATCGTCTTTGCCTCTATCTCAAGAAAGTAGGCGAAACCTCCTGCCTCGCATTTCGGGGCAGGTGCTTAGGGAAACACAACCTCGCGGCAAGGTACACTTCGCACGTTCGCGTTGCGCCTTTGTGATGGAAGAAACCCCTGGGCGACTCTGAAAACTTGGACCCCAGTGTTCTCATGGAAAATGCTAGAACCTCCCTTGCTCAGCGCTTCAACTACATCGACTAGTACCTCTCTTATCGTTTCCCCGCGCCTCCTCCCGCATTATCCCAACGTGTACCAATACCCGGCGGCACCGGGCCCCCAAGCGTCACTCTATCTGTAGCCTCGCACCGAACACGCTGCTTCTACTTCCTTTAGAACATCAGACTACTTCGACAGCACCGACGTGCGTGTAGTGGGGGATTCGACGCACATGGCCGCTTCTGAACTAGCCAGCAGGCCTGGGGTATGATGTGTCTCAATTCAAGCCATTTTTCTACAGTGTGGGTAGCTCTCTGCACCTCTCCTGATTGCAGGGCGCTTCGAGCCCAGACCCCTGCCGAGCCAATCAATCGTAGACGCGACAGGCGCGACGTAGGATGAGGAATGGAAGCATCCTGCCGCAAGGGTGGGGCGAGTGCGGCGTGGGTGATGACAAAGCGAGCGCTTGGATGGCACTGAATCCTTCGAAGTATCATCATCACCAGACACATCTATCATGGCCGATTGATCGCTGACCTTAACACGTTACATGCGCAGTGCCACGTCAGAAATGAATGAAATGAGGACGTAGTCGGTCGTCGTCTGGTTGTCACATGGATGACTGACGCCGTCGAGGGCGGTGATCTCGGGGGTCCAGCACTGTCATGCTACTCGAATTTCGTCGCTGCCTCTATCATCCACGGCAAAGATGAGCTGGAGGATTCAGTGCCAACTGCACGCGTCGCGGAAACTCTGCGAGGTTTTTTTTTTTTTAAAAAAACCCAAAAAAACCCCCCATTAACGTGCGCCTGTAGCAGCTTTTGAACACGTCCCTTTTCACTTCTTGGGCCGTTAGTGGCCAACGCCATGGAGTGCCAAGCGTCGAATGTCGAGTGCTATGTGGGGGGGGAGGGACGACGGGACTGGGGTTGCTCGGTGGGTTTTTCTGCGCGCGAGTTACTGCACTCGCACCCCAATTCTGGTTCGCGCGTTGACGCCCTGCAGGCAGGGTACCTGCGCCTCCGTGCATCCCCCTCATGCACCTCGGATCTTGCTCGGTGATCCAAAGGCAGCGAACAAGGGGGTATTTATATCACGGACGCTATGTGGATGACTGTCTTGCCTCTCTGGATGCGGACGCAACTAATTAGGCTATTTTTCCTACATGAGCCCTACATTGCCCTGTCCAGGGACCCGAACAACTAGCTGAACGATGGCATATCCCACCTCTCAGAGGGATCTGCGCCTCGTTACTTCGGTTGTTGGTACTCTGACACCTTCAATTTATAGCCCCTTCCTATTACAGTACCTTGTCATATGTCTCAACGGATCTCACGCGTGGGGGGCGCGATGTATTGTCACTCACTCTTTCATAGGTGCTTCTCTACCTCATCTCCCCTTTTGAAGTAGACTTTATTCGCTCCAACCTGAGCGCTGATACAGCCCAATGCGTTACTGAAGTTCGATGTTCAACATTCAACGTTCACATACTGTTCGCTGGTTGTCTCGGACAAATCCGCTCTGAGGCTGTGTTCGGCCGTATGCCGTACTTACGACCAACCCAAATAGGATACATACTCTTGTGATGGTCCGCCGTAAGCGCGCGGCTGTTGAAGGAAAGGAGGTATCCGGAACTTCGAGAGTCCCTACTATTGTATGTTCTCAACGAACCATGTGTTTTTAGTGCCTTATGAATTCATTGCGAGCCTCATGTACCCGCATGGATTTGTTGTTTTGGTCGTCCCTGTTGCAGCCTGACGACTGAGACCGTGTTGCCGTGCCGGGACAAGTGACGCCAGATACTGTCACCCAGAGTGGCATCATTGATTGTTTATGATTTCGTGATCATGAAAGCGCTGTTATTCGCTCCTCGTCTCTCGTAGGGGCGGGGAGGCTAAATATCAACCCTGAGAGTAAAACGCGCTCCTCAAGAAGAGTAATATAATATCTTTGGGCCCTGTTGCTACTTTCAAAGCTGTACCGTTGTTCCCCTCGAAGGAATAGTCCAGTTCCAGATAACCGAAGTTGCTCCAATAAATAGCGTCGGAGTTTAGAATCTCCTTATATCGTTGAATCAGTTACGTTATACTTCGCGGCGTCTGAATCTTATGTCAAAGGATATGAGCGTTTCTGAGGATTTGGAAATACTGTAAGCACCTGTCATCATTTGCACCACTTTGGTTCATTGCACCTTGATTGGTATCGATCTCGCGCTTGTTTTCTCCGATCGTGGTGGGGACTCCTGCTACACTACGACTGCCCTACTCTGTCATAGTAATGCGCACCAACAGATATTCAATTCAAGAAGCCTCACTCTGTACGGCACATATCGTCCGAGGGAGCGAGGAAAATGGCGACAATATTTACGTCAGTGATAGCTTTCGAACCTTTATGCATTTTTTTGATTTGGGATCGGGATCGGCTGCGATAAACCCGCCTCGGCGTATTCACCTGCTGACAGGCGAATCCCCGTTTTTGCAAAACTCCTCAGATGCAAACGGGTGCCGTGGCCAATTATCCGGGAAACCGCTTCCTTTCGCACAGCACCGGATCGTTTCTCGACGCGGAGAAGGACGATAAGTTGTTTCGTGTCGTGACACGCCACAGGGTAAGACAGTGGGACCCGACCCGATATCTACAACGGCGATCTTTCCATCCCTCACACAGAGTCATCCATCCACCGCAATTGAATCGGGCTCATGCATTCCGGTGTGGTGCGCGACCCGCACTCGAATAGCAAATTAGGCACAGATGCCCATTGGCCAGGTGCCTGGTCATTTTGTGGTGGGTTCCATTGCAGCTGTCTGTCTGTCCGACTGGGCTCTGTTCAGTAGTCCTCTCTCCCTTTTTATTGCGCGCAGTGGGGCTATCATGATCTGGCACCTCCCCCCCCGGTTCTTCTCTCCCCATGAGTACGCCACAACCCAACGCGTCGACGCCGCCTACGGTCCCTCCCGTGATCACCGTGCCAACCACACCACTCGGCGCGGCACAAACACTGATCTCTCTACTGTCGCCTCCAGGCGCCTCTCAGGGTACTCCGTCCGCACAGTCAGCGCTCGCGTCACTCCTGCAAATGTCAGCAGATGCATCCGCGCCCGCATCTACATCACCTGCATCTGCATCTGCACCACCTGCACCTGCACCCGCATCTCCGTCCGCGCCTGCACCCGCAACACAGACCGCAGCTGATCCAGCTGATCCAGCTGCTGCCTCTGTCTCGTCGCACGGTGGACGCGAACACACACCCCCGCGCGGAACTGCCCGTGTCACGCGCTCTTATCCGGCCTTACCAGAGCCTTCGCACCCACCAGCGCGTCCCATCCCGATACCAGGTGGGGACGGCTATCGTCGCCTGACAGCCCACTACGCAGATAGCGAAACGGCTTGGCAGGCTCGTGACGATGGAGATCTTGTGCGTCCGTTCTCCGATCACTCGCTGCTTTTATGTTCTCCCTCGTCGTGGCCAGCGGCTGACCCGTCTATTTGGTGCTTAAAAATCAGAATCGCGAGAAGTCAGTCGCCCTTCGATTGAAGCCGACGATCGATGCTGCTACCGTGGAGCGCGACAAAGCCGCGCAGAAAGGTGAGAGAGCATATTACGTACCGCGTGAAATCTTTTTCGCCGACCCCCTTTTCCTTTTGTGCGCGTTTTTGTACAGCAAAATGGACGGGTCTCGCACTCAATATCGCCCTTGGCCTTCAAGTTCTTCTCGGCGCGCTAACTACAGCATTGGGTGCCGCGTTGAGCGGTAAGAGTGTACGCATGCTATGCCCCACCCTTCTTTATATTCCGTAACCCATCTCGAGTTTAGACATCGGTCGCAATCTCCATCCTTGGCGGGTCGTCCACGTTCGTGGCATCCTACTTGGCGCGCATGCGTGGTTCAAACGAACCCCAAACATCGCTTCTTCGGGCAAAGGCTCTCAATCATTTCCTGCGTGAAATCCAGGCGTTCGCGTTAGACCATGGGCATGAAGTCGGGCGGGAGTGGGACGAGAAGGTCAACGGCTTCCGCCTCGGCCTGGAGAATATGCTAGGTAACCAGCCAGGAAGCGTCACGATCAACCCAGAAGCAGCAGGCCTTGGCCTTAACCCTAGTGCCGAGAAGGGAGGGTTAAATGCAGCTGGGTAAGCGTACAGTGATCCTCTCTCCGCAGAAATTTTGAGCTGAATAGGCGGACCTATGACAGGAAATTTCCTACGAGCGCGACTAACGCCAAGTTGGGATTCACAACAGTATAGGATATGCTTACGACTCATCTTTTTATTATGTTCTACATCTCGCGCACCCTATCCATCGCTGTTCTATACCACTCGTTCGTTGTTTGTTGTTCACGAGTCCCCCCATTCACATCCTATTATTGGTGCTACGCCCTCCCCCCATTGTCACTTGCCACTTCTTACTTGTAGTTTTTTGTGTTGCGCTAATCGAAATTCCTCCTCTCATTCGCGACTTTAATCCACGAATTTGACCTCTACTAGCATATAGGCGAAAGAAAGCCTTTTTGCGAATACACCAAATGGTTTGGCCAATCCCAATGGAAACGTCCTATTGGAGCGGAATTTCTTAACCAGTTCCGAGGGGAAGAAGCCCTTTGGCAACGTTATTTACAGTAACCATTTTAAGCAACAGGAGCTTTTCCCTGTCCATTTGATCAAAGTTGATTGGCGCCTGACCACGTACGTCATCATTGACCCACCCACTTTTGACGTTCCAGAGCCCACATGTTGTAGGACACGCCGTGGTGTCGCACCTGTGATCCCATGCCCCGAGTCACGCACGTATTCCAAACGATGTTCCGTTATCAGAAGGGGGGGCGGGGATCATGCGTCGACCGCAATTTGGCCAAAAACGATCGCCATACGTTTTTACAAATAAATTGAATATTAATTTCAGGAGGGGGGCGCTTATCAATCTCATCCTCTGTGTCGTCGGATCCTTCCTCCTGGGAATGAAGTCCCTCTCGACAACTACGAGTTCGAGACCAACAACGGCTCGAGAACAGTCGCGGTTCCCTATTCAAGAATTTTTGAGGGTTATATTTACTGTAATGAAGTTAGCCGATTTCGGGCGCGTCCGAGGACTCGGATACCTTGGGGACCGGTGATCGTCTTGCGCCTGAAGAAGGACTCCATTGTTCACTGCGAGTTCTCGAATTCGCACCACAATGATCTGTGGGAGAATCTCCAAGAGAATTTCTCTTTGTTGAAGCACGAGACCATAAGCGAGCTCAGATCTTTGCTTGAAAAACTATTGTACAATACACATGACAAGATTAAAATGTGTGCGTACGTACAAGTAACTTTACAAAGACAATTATTCTCTTTTTTTTTTTTTTTTTTTTTGGAGGGCGCTCTATTTGGAAACTACAACTAGTTAAAGTATGTAATTCCTGTCTAGGTGTTCGGTAGCAGGAGATTGTAGGTATCAGCCCTACCGGAACGCGCGGAAGCCGGGCCGGAGCCCGGGTGTGAGGGAAAATACGAATTAAAGTACACCCCTGGTGTTGGGGTAGTGTGGGACTCAGTGCATGTGAACGTCTCCATCGATGGCCTGGGTCCAATATGCACTCCTACCCACTAAAACCTCACGGTTGTATATCCACCTGTCTGGCAGATCAGAGGACTTTTCGGTGCGTCATCCCAGGTCGCCTCCACGAGCTGGGTAAAGGACAGTTCATGCTTAATTTTAGTGGCAGTTATCACATCATCTGTAAGTCTCCTCACGGAGCTGGAGGATTTACTTCAATACGTCCTCCCAGTTGCCTCCACAAGCTGGGCATTGGGTTGGGGTTGTGTGACAGTGGCGCCTATGTTCCGTTGGCTGACATGTTTATTTGGTGTGTGTTTGGCCGAGTTTTGGTAATGTTTGGTGGTGGTTGTAGATGGGGAGTTGGAGACGAAAAAATCCAGCGCACACCGATTTCCCTCGGGTCGAGCTGCGCTGGTATTGTCTCAGTTGCCAAGTCAGGTCCTTGTGTGTGCTATCATGTGCTATGTTGGGATTGTAGTGAGGCCATTAATTTGCGTTCGGTGGCATCAGGCCTTGACTTGGGTGTTCAGCGCTCAGCGATCAGCATTCAGCGGGTAAGCTATAATGGTCAGTGTTCAACATTCAATGTTCACATCCGACATTCAGCAGGTAGGGTATTTTGCCTGGTAGGGCATCTCTTATATGAGTGGGTTCGGTGTGTAATAGTGTGGGGGTATATCCTAGCCCGGGTGTGGGAAAAACCGCCCATGGTGGTGGTTGCGGTTCAAGGAGCCCCGACAATTATTCTCTTGATCACCAAGTGCGTTCTTTAGATTATCTAATCGATATTTAATTTGGTGCCTCGAGTACCGGCTGATGGTCAACCTGTTAACCGGTACTTCCACTTGTATGTCCTCTCCCCCACCGGGTCAATGTGATGGATAGTACCCTCTCTCCTTCGAACGTTCCGGTATCGTGTGTCAGCACAGGATACGGCATTGTCTAGCTCCCCTGCCGGTGGTATGCTACTAGTAAGTTATACAGTTATCACTAGCCAGCCTGAGCGTTCGGGCTTCAAAGTTTTTGCGCTGCGTACGACGACATCTCTGAGCCATCTCTGAGATCTGAGCGTCCGCTCACGCTACGCTACGGGCTCGACGCAAGTATGAGACTGACCGAGAGACGCCAGTATACCCACACATCCACGATGAATGCTGGAGCTACTAGTGCTATAGCCGGGCCATGCAAGCTTCGCCATCGCAGTGACGGACTTTAGTTTGAGCATCGTTCCGTGCATATATTACGCTTAAGCCACTGCTTTTCGGCCTTCGCGGGCAGACCGGGAGACGTGCGGAACGCTTCCATTCCTCTGACAGCAACGATGATGTGTCGTCTCGGTCGGGTATGGTTGTACAGTACAGTATCTCCGAGTGCGGGGGGACTCGAAGTACATCGTCCAGGCTTGAAAGTTTCGTCCAGTGGGGAAGTCTCTCTCTCTCACGTTTCGGGTGTCCGCGCGGCCACCTCTCCCAAAAATAAAGAATGAAAATATACAAGGCGCTTGCACTGGAGTCTTCTCAGCCCGCACAATCTGCGCGCAGAGCCAGAAAGGAAAAGTGAAAAAGATACGTATATGTCATGAAACTTTTGTCCAGGGTCTGGTGCGATTGCAACTTCACCTTGATCGACGTCGGTCTCGGCGATAACGCCAAAAACTCTTATTCCGCTATTTTTGGTTCGGGCAATGATAGCCCTTAAGGCACAACGGGGTCCAATCCTCCGCATCTCGCCACAGATAGAAAACCACTGGCGGATCATTCACATTCACCTTCTGCGCGCTGACTTTTGTTGTGCCTCGGAAATGCTTCGGAATCGTCCAGCACGGCAACAAACTTAACCGGGGAGTCGCTGAGTGGAGTGGTCGGTGTTCTCTCAAAAACGGACCCTGGGTTGACCATCTGTTGTCCTGATAAAAATCCCCCTTGTTCTCGGACTCGAGCAATAATCCAGGAAATAAGCGGGGGTGATTCAGTACTCGTGCGGGGTTGGTTTGGCGTGTGCGACCCGGACTTAATTAACAATGAATATGATCCGACGATAGTGGGACAGATGAAACAGCTCGCGAGCTTACTTTTGACAGATGTGGGACTGTACATACGAATACCAGTCGGAGACTTTCGAGAACAAGACGCAATTTCGGGTTTTGCTTGCGTGAAGAAAAAAAAGCCTTTTGCGTCAATAACATGACGTTCTGATACACACCCGAGATGGGAAGGGGGGTTTCCAGCGTCCCCTGTGCACGCGATTCCCAGAGATGCGCACGCCAAAGTCAAGTCCGTTAGTGGTGGGTGGTGCTCACGTGCGGACAAAACTCGTCACCACGACACGAATACGCGAACTCGTCTAAATCTCTGCGTGTGATTAACCAAGAAAAATCTTCTACGAACGACCAAAGGCACAAAAGAAAAGAAAAAACTCAAAACTTTTGGAGTATCCAGAGGTGGTGGGTCAAAATAGTGAAGATGCGATTGTGAGGAACATGAGTGACTTCACGAGTTGACACACTCGATCCCCCTCCCCCCCCGCCAAAGGTCGAGCGAATGGAGGCAACTTGAGATCTCAATCCCCGATATTTGATAGTCTCTTCAGTGAAGTTAGCAGTGTCGGAGGAGGCATTTAACAAACAGAGCACCAGCGATCCCGAGCGCACGGGTACCTCACTCCGGTCTCCGGCCCCCCGACCCCGTCAACTACAGTACACGCGGTCACGGTGGCAAATTAGGCACAGATGTTCGTCGACGTCCATCGGCTAGGTGCCGTACCTCGACAGCTGTCTATCTGACTGGCCTCTGTAAATCCTCTGTATCTCTCCCTTTTTAATTGCGTGCGGTAGAGCTATCATGATCTGGTATCTCCCCTTCTGGTTCTTGTCCCCTCATGAGTACACCACAGTCCAACGCGTCGACGCCACCTAGTACGGTGCCCAACCCTCCCGTGATCACCGTGCCAACCACACTACTCGACGCGGTACCAACGGCGATGTCTCTACTCTCGCCGCCAGACGCCTCTCAGGGTGCTCCGTCCCCACATTCAGCGCCCGCGTCGCATCCGGAAATCTCACCATATGCACCTCCTGCACCCACACCTGCAACGCACATCGCTAATCCAACTATTCCTGCTCCTGCATCTATCTCGTCGTACGATGGACGCGCACCCACACCTCCGCACGGAGCTGCCCGTACCATGCGCTACTCCTACCCAACCCTCCCAGAGCCTTCGCACCCACCACCACCACCACCACCACCACCGCGTCCCATCCCACTGCCAGGTGTCAACTGCTTCCGTCGCGTGACCGCCCATTACTCAGATAGCGAAACGGTCCAGCAGACTCGGGACGATACAGTACATGTGAGTTCCCTGGTCACCACTTATGCTTCCTCGTGATTAGCTGGCTGACCATTTTGCTACTGGTGCCTCCCCCTCCTCCTTTGACCAGTACTCCGATGGTACGGTTGGCGCACGATTGCAGCCGTCAGTCAACGTTGCCAAGGCAGAGAGCAAAAAAGCCACGCAGACAGGTGAGGACTAGACAGAGATGATGCACCGTGAATCGTTTTTTTGTTTTTTTTTTGCTGACCTTTTGTTTTGTGCTGCGCGTTGTTACAGCACTACTGACGGAGTGGTTTCTCAACTGCGCCATTGGCCTTCAAGTTCTGATCGGCGCGCTCACTACGGCCTTGGGTGCTACACTGAGCGGTAAAAACGTGCGGATCCACTCCCTTCTTTTCTCTGCACCGTAACCAATATCATCGAATCTCTAGACATCAGTCGCGATCTCCGTCCTCGGCGGTGCGGCGACGCTCGTGGCTACGTGCCTGGCACGCATGCGTAGTTCGAACGAGCCCGAGTTTTCGCGTCTTCGGGCGAAGGATCTCGACCAATTCCTGCGTGAGATTACGGCGTTCCAGTTGGACTATGGGAAAGAAACTGGGCACGAGAGGGACGAGCAGATCAACGCCTTTCGTCAAGGCCTGGAGAAAATGCTGGGTAGTCGACAAGGAAGCGTCACGGTCATCTCGGAAGTAGGCACTACTAACTCTAGTGGCACTGAGAAGGGAGTTGGTGTCGCGAATCTCATACCAGGGTTAAATCGGGCCGGGTAAGCATACAGTGATCCGTTCGTTCTGCAGAAACTTGAGAACTGAAAACATGGATCTATGAAAGGATGTATTCTTCGAGTGCAACGAACGCCAAGCTGGGTTTCACGGTATAGGAGATTTTTACGACTCTTTTGTTGTTCTATATCCCACGTGCCATATCTATCGTTATTCTGTACTCTCTGTTGTTCATGTGCCCCCGTTGACGACACACCAGGCTACTCTCCCATTGTCACTTGCCACTTCATACTTAGGCTAATCGAAAATTCCTTATTCGCGCAACTTGCATCCACCCGCCCCAGTACTACTGAATATACTGGGCAGTGATTTTTTTTGACTCCTGCGCGCCTGATGCACAGGCGAAAGAAAACTTTTTAGAAATCGCCGAGTGGTTTGGTCAACAAGCTTCAGTCCGTGCCTATGTAACGGCTCACTCGCTTCGCTCGTTTCACCGGCCTTCGGCACTCAACTTCAGCTTGTTGGGGGCTGCGCCCCCAAACCCCTGCTTTTCTCACTAAAGTCTATCAAGCAGTGTTCATTTATTAGCCAATAAATTTACAATAAATCATCTTTACAAAGTACAAACACAAATTAAATCATTTCTTTAGTCAACTTTTTAATTAAGAGAAAATATCTTTATTGATTCATAATAACCACACAAACTATTGTCTATTTTTTTTTCCAAGTCAAAGGAGGGGGAGGGGGAGCACAGATCAGCAAGGCAGGGGGAAGATGTTACAACACAGAGGACTGAACCCCGGGTAGCTCATATCCCTAGAGTGGTAACATGTGATACTTGTACATGACTTATTGATAACGGTCTGGAAAACCCTAGTATTGTATGATAAGGATGAGGTTGCTGATTGGTCACTGATTGTATGATACTTATGACTCAGATGGACTACTTACGATAACCATACTATATGTGATTGGTTACCTACCTTTCAAGAGGCACTTTAAAGCCCTTGCATATATGTATATAAGGTTAGCCAAGCTGTGCCATAGTCTGCAGCTTGGTCTTCTTGAATCCACTTCTATTCTGTCATCTTATGTGCCTTTGAGTCTTGCACTCCTCTTAATAGGAGTCTGCCTTATCATCATACCCCTTGAGTCAGTATTCGCCCACAGATAAGGGCTTGCTGTCATACTCATCAATCACATGCCATTGAGGGCCATCATATTGCTAAGTCATTCTATCAGTAGTGTCGCCGTTCTAGTGCTCATGTCAAGCCCCATGTCGAGTGGACATGTAACACTCCTTGAGTTAGTATTGTGTTGAAATAAACCTTTGTGAGATTTCAGCTTAGTCTGTTCTTATCTGACCGTTTCATGTGTTAGTGGTGCAAACCTGCGCATTAGTTTACACTCATGATTAGTGCCATAGTATTTTACCTGCCTTGGGTCCTTGGATTGATGTCCCGGACCATCGCCCGGTCGTACTATTTGGCCACAGTTTAGTTATATTCATTATCGCGTTGCTCTGTGGAAGCAGAGCATAAAACTTCATATTATACAGTTCTTAGTTTATAAGTCTACAGTTTTTCGTACCATAGCACCTCAGTCATTGCCTTCTAGTGCATGCAAAGACTGAGGTGAGTTATTCAATAGTTTACTTATGATTACACCTGTACTTACTCGTCTCAGAGGCATTGTTCCTTTGTGCAGGTAAATAAATAGAGTCATCGCCTTCTAGTGTGCACAAAGACTGAGAGGCGTTGTTCCTTCATGCAGACAATGCACACACACACAATCACTCAAATATATTTATTTCATCATCTATCTACTCACAGATCATCCATACCTTGTAAGATATTGTTCCACGGCTAAGGGCTTGCTGTTATACTCCCAATCCATGTGCCATCAAGGACCATCATATCGCTAAGTTGTATATTGATAGTGTCACTGTTATCCCACTCAAGTTGAGCCATGTGCCAGTGGACACATAACAGTCACCCCCTAAGCACTGAAAGAACCAAAAGAAGCCACTAAAAATATTTAGAACAGTAAATTTGACAATAGTAGATAAAGGAAACATATATAAAAGGGCACCAAAAACTAAAAAAAGCATATCAGAAAATAATATATATAGGGATTAAAGAGGTAAACACACATTTGATGATGAAAATAGAGGGATAGGAGGTGGGTAGAGAAGCCTTAAATTTTTGAGAAGATAAATTGAAGTGTTGTTGAGGCAGGGGACAGTGTTTTTTTGTGATGTAGAGGCTTTGATGAGGGCAAAGGGAATGAAATTTTCAAATGTGTGTGTGTTCACTTACAAATGACTGGTTTTGTTTTTGAAAAAGATGAAGCCAGCCATAGTTTGCTTAGGCATGGGCAATGTTGAGTCCGGACTTGCTTACAAATCGTGGTTGCCTTTTTGAGCGGCCAGCCACCTTTCTGAAGAGAGGACAGGAGTTTTGCTTAGTCACTATTACATCAGCAAGTGGCTACTTTTTGGGCCGACCCGTTTCCTTTTCGGGGACCAACGTCTATTGTATATATAGATCCCAGAGGAGGCGTCCTATTGGAGCGGAATTCTAGTTCCGAGGCGAAGCCCTTGATCATGTTGATCGGCGCGTAACCACATCATAATTGTTCCCACTCACTAACGCTCCAGGGTTCCACATGCTTCAGGCACGCCATGTCGGGCCGTAGTGTTGCACCTGTGATCCAGACCTTGCTCGGGTCAAAGTATATTCTAAACGATGTTTTTGTCATCTGGAGGTATCGTGCTTTACTGTAACCAGAATTGGCGTGACGGTCCTCAGGCTTCGAGCCGTCCCTTGAGAGCACTACTTGGGGCACTAGCGCTGAGTACTTGCACTGAGTGAAGGAAACGTTGTGCGGCATGGCCATAGAAGCGTGTCGCATGCCAGCTTCGCCCACGCCGAGTGCTTCCTCCTCCAAGGGGTGCAGGCTACTGTGCTTTCGATGACTTACACGCTGCGCGTTTATAGTCTTCTCAAGGACGCCCCGGATCTATCTATCTCTTCGCCACCACACCAATTGTTTAGCGTGAAAATTTCGATGGTAAGGTACGACGATGGGGAGAAATGTCATGCACGTGCATAGGCAGCGTTATCCAAGTGAGCGCATCGCATAACATGATTTCCGTGTGGACACCATAAGGCAGGGCTCTTTTTCTGAGTAAATGTGCCGCGTGAATACTAGGGGTGTATTGGCTAGAATTGGAGAGAGAGAGCGCATTCTTACTCGTAAAGGATGGTCCGCTTTAGATTTTTCACTCTTTACCCCTTTTGCCTGGAAGAAATGCATTTCCAATCTAAAGTGCGGAAGATAGGGCGTTCTTTAATTAGACGGAAGAGTTGGGTGCAGCGTAGTGGGATGGTCAGTTTCATGTCCTATGATGCAAGATATCGTTTCGTCATTCCGGACACAGGAGGAGACCGTACGAGCAGACTGATCGAAGACCCTTCGTCCTCGGCGCAAATTGCCGATAGGGTCGTCACGCAGAAGATCTATCTGTTCTTCTCTCTAAGACGCAGCGATTGTCTTCGTCGTCATCGTTCCCTCCAAACGTGCTATCCGATTGCGCGTATTTCTCGACAAATGGTTCGTGCGGTCTCCGACAAGGTCCGTTCTTTGCGCCGCAGCGACGGTGTGGTCGGATTTGAGTGGATGGAAGAGGATGCGCGGAAGGTAAGTGTGTCCGCTTACGCGCGCTTCTTCTCTGTACTGATTTCTGTAGCGTCTCCCCGCGTGGGTTAATCTAGGGTTTTTTTCGTTCGTTGTGCATGTCCCGTTTGTGCGTTGTCAATATTGTTAGTTACATGTTTCACTGCGCACAGAGTTTGTGTTACACTGGCGATGACATTATCGTTTATGGTTGCAGTCAACAACGTGAGCACTATACGAAAATGGACATGCCATTGCTTACATCTCTTCACTTTGCACTTCTCTTTCGACTTTGTTTTCCGACGTTCGTGCTTTACGGTTTCCTTTGGTGATGTAGGCGGTGATGATGTGGACCGCGAGTCCGTTTGTTTGAAACGTTGCTAAAGTAGAGCGAATTATACGTACGGTTGAAGAAGGACCGCTTGGTATACAACATTTCTTGTCGGCTCCATCAGGGCTCAATATTCAATAGGCATTTGATGCCGTGTCGTATTTTCGCTCGCGACAGAGCGACATATACTTTACCAAGTGTGAATGCTGATCGATGCCGACAGTACAAAAACTTTGTCCTTGGGATTTATTGGTAGTCATTATGAACGTGAGAGAGAGAGGAAATTGTAGACATACTACTCCCCTCCCATTTGTCGCTAGATGACCAGTCCCGCGCTATGTCATTGCTCCGAGTGTCAGCGCTCACTGGCAGCTCCTGGGAAGTCTGCGTTCATATATAGGCGTGGTTAATCCAATACCTTATATGGATAGGCGTCAGATTACGTACCACTGGCCATATGAGAGGTTAATTACAAGAGTACTTACCAGCTACTACCCCATTTACAAAATTCCTTGAATCCTTGGGGACTCGGAGCGCGAATTGAGGCGACTTGACTGCCAATCCCCGATATTTGATGGCCTCTTCATTAATGTTAATATCAGAGGAGGGCCTTTGACCCTGCGCTGGCCGGTGTGGGGAATGAACACAGTGGGACGAACAAAGCACCTGCAAAAGGGGAAGGACAATCCCGAGTACACCACCGGGTGAATCACTCCGCGAACCCGCTGTACACGCATATAGCAATTTAGGGTAATCCATTGGCCAGGTCCCTGGGTTCGATTTATGATGCCGTGCCATGACAGTTGTCTATCTGACTGAACCCCTCTGTATCTCTTCTCCCTTTTTATTGCGCGTGGTAGAGCTATCATGACCTTTCTCCTCTCTCTCCGGTTCTTCTTACACCAATGAGCACACCACAACCCAACGCGTCGACGCCGCCTACGGTGTCCGCCCCTCCCTTCATTCCCGTGCCAACCACACCCCTCGGCGCCGTACAAACGATGATATCTCAACTACCACCCCCAGGCGCCTCTCAGGGTGCTCCGTCCCCACATGTGACTCGGACGCCCGCGTCACCCCTTGAAATCTCACCAGATGCACCTGTGCCCGCATCTTCATCGCCTGCGCACGCTGATCAGACTGCTCCTGCTCCTGCCTCTTTCTCGTTGCACGGTGGACGTGCACCCACTCCTCCTCCGCGCGGAACTGCCCGTGTCATGCGCTCCTACTCGGCCCTACCAGAGCCTTCGCGCTTACCACCGCGTCCCATCCCACTGCCAGGTGGCTATGCCGGCTTTCATCGCCGGACTGCCCATTACACAGATGACGATATGATTCGGGACGATAGAGTACATGTACGTTCCTTGGTCCATCACTCACGTTTTCTCGTGGCCGCCTGACCCGTCTGCTGTTGCTTTGCTACTTGTTGCCTCCTTCCTTCGACCAGTACCCCGAAGGTTCGGTCGGTGCACGATTGCAGCCGACTGTTGACGATGCGACCGTTGAGTGCGCAAAAGCCGCGCGGACGGGTGAGAACTCGAGACGACTTTCACTATGCAACCGTGAATCCCTTCTGCTGACTTTTTGTTCGTGTGCATGCATCGTACAGCAACGCTAACTGAGTGGTTTCTCAACTGCGCCATCGGCCTCCAAGTTCTGATCGGTGCGCTCACTACAGCCTTGGGTGCCGCATTGAGTGGTAAAAACGTGCGGATCCACCCCCCCCCCCCCCTTTTTTTTTTTCTCTACACCGTAACCAAATTTGTGACATCACCGAGTCTAGACAGCGGTAGCGATCTCCATCCTCGGCGGTGCGTCGACGATCCTGGCATCGTACCTAGCACGCATGCGTAGTTCGAACGAGCCCGAGGGTTCGCGTCTTCGTGAGAACGCTCTCAATCATTTCTTGCGTGAGATCAAGGGGTTCCAAATGGACCATGGGCACGATGTTGGGCGCGAATGGGACGAGAGGATCAAAGGCTTCCGCCTTGGCCTTGAGAACATGCTAGGCAATCGGCCAGGAAGTGTAGCGGTCAACCCGGAAGCAGCTGGCCCCAACTCAGGTGCCGAGAAGGGTGTCGGTGCTGCGAATCCAGTACCAGGGTTCAATCGGCCTGAGTAAGCGTACAGTGATCCATTCTGCGGAAACTTGAGCTGAAATGGTGGATCTATGACCAGGGTGTATCCTTCGAGTGCGGTGGACTCAAAGTTGGGATTCACAGCAGTGTAAGGATATGTTTACGACTATGTTCTATATCCCGCACGCTATATCCATCGCTGTTCTATCCCCTGTTGTATGTTGTTATATTGACATACTACTGTATTCTTGATGACGCACCAGCTACGCTCTCATTGTCGTTTGCCACTTCTTACTTGTAATTTTTCGTTAGTTTCGTTGCACTAATCGAAATCCCTCATTCGCTTGTATACAGGGGAGTGATTATGACCTCTGCATAAGTGATGAGAAAGAGAACCCTCGCGAGACCACTGATTCATGGGTGGTTTGGCCAGCCCCAAAGGACATTAACGTCCTATTGGATCGGAATCCTAGTTCCGAGGCAGAGCCCTCCGGCACCATGTCCAACAGGAGCTTTTCCTCGTCCTTTTGATGTTGATTGGTCCGTGACCACGTCATAATGTGACCCCACTCACTGACGCCCCAAAGCCCCACACGCTTTAGACACGCCAAGTCAGACCGTGGTACTGCTGCACCTGTGACCCCTCCCTTAAGCTTGAGCTTCCATGCTTGAGTGTCACGTATTCCAAACGACGTTCTGTTATCAGAAGGGAAGAGGATCATGTGGTGACATGTGCCTCACTCAAGCTTTACTCTAATTTGACCTAAATGGTATGCATTACCTAAACATTAATTAAAAGAGAAGGGCCTATCTCAAGGCGCTTCCATCATGTTGTGCGCCGGATCGGGGGAAGGAAAGCTTTTCGTGGGCGACACTTCGAGCTCCGAGGTTCGTTCCATATTCAAGAATTTACGAGGGTGGCGAGCCTTGGGGACCGTTTTGAATGTAAATCCTCTACTTGTAAATCCACCCCCTGGCTACGGCTCTCACAACAATAGACACAGAAGATGTCAGCACACGGGCATACTTGTGGGGCCACTACTTCTTGACCCTTGTGTCCCACGCTAGTAGTAGTACCGTAACCAGGATGGTAACTCGACGGAACAAAAGCTTCCAGGGGCTCGTCCGAGTCGGACCCCCCCTTGGTTCGATGGTTGTCTTGCCGCCTGAGATGGACTCCCCTGCGTGTTCACCCAAGTTCGCCCCACTGTGCGAGAATGCGACTTTTTGCTAGTTTCATTTCTTAACCGATCACTCCTTCCTTCAGGACCCCTTTTTCTTGGACACAGACTCATGACATCAGTAACGTGTGTACGTACAAAAATGATTATTTGTCTTGGTCACTGAGTGTTCTTTAGATTATCTAGTCTCTCTTTAGCGCCTCGGGTACCAGCTAATGGTCACCCCCTGTTGACCGGTAAAAAGTACTACTCCCACTCAATCCCGTTGTGGCGAATTTTCCTCTCGTCTCATCTTAGAAACCACTCGCATCGAAGATAAGCTCAGTCCGTTAAAATATCACCTCTTCCCCACAAAGTCGACGTAATGCATGCCTTCTCGCCGGATGTCAACATAGAAATGTAGCAACGTCTGGCTCCCCTGCCTGCTGGTAGTACACTACTAGCAAGTTACACACAATTAACCCTTTGCCAGCCTAAGTTTTCGGGCTAGGCGCCGCTTACGACGGCATCTCTAAGCCACTGCGCGTCCGCTCACTCTGCGCTCCTGCTCGACGCGAGAGTATGAGACCGACCGAGAGACGCCACCGTATCCATAACATTCATAACGAATGCCGAAAAGTACCCACTAGTAGGGCTATACTAGCCGAGCCAAACAATCTTTCGCTCTCGTTGCTGGCACAGTGACAAATTTAGTTTGACATCATCGTTCCGTTCATATATTACTCTTAAGCCGCTGTTTTCAACCGTCGCGGGCAGATAGGAGGACGTGTTCGATGCTTCCATCCCCTCTGTTGGAGCCCGGACAGCAACGATGACGTCCCGTCTTGATGCTGTATAGCCGTACAGTATCACCGAGTGGCGGGGGACTCGATGCACGTCATCCAGGCTTACTGTAAATGTTTCATCCCACCACCCAAGCCTCGTGATCAGCGTGACCTCTCTCTCCTCACGTTCCAGGTGCCCGCCCACCCCTCCAAAAATAAAGACTAAATAACTTGCACTGCAGTCTCCTCAGCCTGCACAATCTGCGCGCGCCAGAGCCAGAGAAAGGGGAATGACAAGATACATGTATACGTATAGTATATGTCATGCGACTTATCCAAGTCCAGTGCGATTGCGACGTCGATCGCGGTGCAAAGCCAAAACCCTCCTACTGTAACTTAATTTATGCTTTCCCTCTTCTTGGCCCGCGCAAGCCCTTAAGGTACAACGTAGGTAGGTCTCGTCACGGAAACTACCGCGGATCATTCACCGTCTACACGCTGCCTTTGGGTCGCCTCGGAAATGCCTCGGAATCGTCCAGCATCGGTAACAAACTTTACCGGGGAGATGCCGCAACGTTAGGTCACCAGGTAGTGTGTTTGGTATTCTCTCGAACAGTCCCTGGATTGAACATTGAACATTGGACCACGGAGCTCGCAGGACCCCCCTCAGACGTCCTCCAATACGCATAGCATTTGTCGCCATTCTCTGCTCTCGTTCCGCTCATAGCGATCGTTCAGGCTTTCAAATTTCAAGTGCCAAGGCAGAGAGGAAGATATCGCATCCCTAGACTAACTGTCATTTTACGCTCTCACATAGCCACACAATTTCCCAAACTTTGGTGTTCGCACGTGTTTAAATCCCAATAACAGATAGTCCGCGACGCACAAAGTTCCACACACCCAACGCTAAACATAATCGTTCCGCACCTTTGTATTCTTGTCCTTTATCGAGATCTGGAGCGCCCTTGTGCCGGTGTCCTCGGGCTGTACGAGGGCAACCTCTTTCCTTCGCCTGAAAAATATCGACTTGCAGATAAGTTTTTGCCATTCCCAGTCCGCCTCGTAAAGGATCGCCCACACTCTCAGCCTGTATCATATCGGAGCGGAAAGTTTGGACTGTTTCGTTGAAGGCGCATCAGCATCCGTAAGCCCGACCTGAGTGACAAGCCTAAGACGGGCCCAAAGTCGGCTCGAGACTCCGCGTGTCAAGGTGGTCTAACGCCCCCCCCCCCTCCCGCGTCATCTCAGAACGAGACGTCTCAAGATGACCCAAACGTTTGCCAACTCTTAAAAGTTTGAAAAGCGCGTAGAATAGATTTTCCCCCAAGACATCCGTGACACCTGAGGCGAGCGTGCTTTTGTTCTCACAGCCTCTAATGTCACCGCTTCCGTCCTCAAAGACCCGCAAAAAGTTCTGTGATACCTTCTTGTAACTCTCAGAAAGATGTTTCATTGTTGGGTCGTCTCGACGAGAGGCAAAGACGGCCCCGTCCGATGCTACGGTATGCACAGGTGCGTGGGGTCTCTCCCGTATGTCTAGTGAAATTGGGCCCATTGTGTGCAGAGGGAGGGGGAGCACAGAATGGGCGATAACTGGCTGCTGATGCGTGTATGAGGCCCTTCCGCGTAACTCCTCGTACCCCTGAGAGTCAAGGAGAGAATTTGGATCACGCATTCTAGTCCATTATTCCCTACCCTTTCCGCTCAGTCTTACAGTCGTCTACAGCAAGGATGAAAGGAGGAAGGGGAGAGGGGGTACGAGAATGTCACAACGCCACCTTACGATGACTGGGTGAAGAGACGATGGGTCTGCAGTAAAGCAGCGACGCGAAGAGTGTTGGGTCACGCTTGGTCTTTGAACTCTGAAGGTGTGTTCAAATACCGGGCTCTCCCGGAGCTGTGCACTGTGCTCTTGTGAGACGCGAACTGGAACGCGTCAGTTCCTCCTCGATTACGGACCTTTACGGACCCACTTTCGCGACCACGTCTCCGCAGTCAATAGATTTTAGATATAAACATTAGTTAGAGGCTCGAGCACCCCTGTTGTACCCTGCGAGCTGATCCGGGAATGCCACGCCTTGGGCCGCAAAGCTGATTGACCGATGCAGCGTGCGTAGCGGCAGGGGAAATTCATTTCCGACGAGAAGGGGCGTGTAAGCCCCCTTCCATGCTCGAGAGTCCAAGATAGTATGCTCGAGTTCGATAGCCGTGGGATTATACACACGCATACCAGTCGGGGGTTTATGCCTATTGAGAATAAGGCGAGCATGTTGGCAAATCCGGGTTCTGTTTGCTCGGTGAAAAAAAAAAGAAGACCTTTTGCGTCAGCTACGTGGCATTCTGGCACACAACCGAGACTGGAGGGCGTTCCCTGCTTCCCAGCGCACGCGATTCCCAGAGGCGCACATGACGAAGTCAAGTCCATTAGTGGCGGCGCTCGCGTGTGGGGTGGGTGTCTCTTCGCCAATTAATGCGCGAACTCGTCTAAAAATCCCTGCGCGGAACCGACCAGGAGGAACCCCGCAACGAATAACCAAGAACTCAGACTCAAAAAAAAAACTCGTGGAGCACTTGGGAGATGGATCAAGCTGCGACGTGAGAGCAAGCGCGATTTTTTATGGGAAATCGACTCACACGCCTACTAACCTCGATCGTCGGGCAAATTCGGACACTCTCAAGGTTTTGAGCGAAAATGTCGAAGTACGATGTTAGGGATTTCTCGAAAGCGCGAATTGTGAGAACCAAAGGTGTGATATGTGAGAGTCGAAAAGAAATGACGCATTTTGTTTGAGCATTAGAATCCATAAATATATTGTACACTTCCCCCCTTTCCTCAGCTCGTTTGTCTCGTACGCTGAGGAGGACTTAAAATGAATTTTGCGTGAAATCGTGGCGACTTTGAATCGTCAATAAGTCAATTGCGATATTCTTCAGTAACGTTGATATCGGAGGTTGCCTTCTGGTCAATGCAAACCTGTACTGTCCCGATGGGGCATGCGGGGGTGGGCGAATGGATTCACATTACAAAAGTACCTGCGAAGCGACGGAGAATTCGTGTGCACGGGCGACTCGCTCGGCCAATGCTACTGGAAGGTAAAGAAACTCGGAAAAGGATAGCCCCGTGTCTATCTATCGCCTTCAAAAGATATTGGTGGTGACGACGGAGCTCCTCGGCGCCGACCGGGCGCCGTCCTTACCGAACTGGCAGCATCCGGGGCCCGGGCCCGGGCCGTTCCATTTTCCTTTCTGCAACCTGATCATAATGCGCTGCGCTGCTGTAGAACTGGAGACCACCTGAAAAACAACTCCCCGGCCCTTGCAAACATCGACCCTTGCATGCGCCGATTTGTACCGAATTGCATAGTAAACAAATTGCCAGTTCTGGGGGAGGCTTGGATGGCCAGATCCCCCCCACACGGGCCCCCGCACCCCGCGCCTAAGAATAACAAAGTTTCTTCCAACAACAAAGCAATTTTGGTCCTCCCAGTCGCTCCGAATTCTTCCTTCCTATTCCTTACCTCATCTCCCTTTTCTCTTTCAGTCATGATGTCACCGGCTGTCCTGGGCCAGCTATGATGCATATACGATATATGCCCTTTTTTCTTACTCTGAACTCTAGTGCTGATGCAATGGCAAATGGGACCCGTGGGATGTCCGCGGATGCGGGTGTGTTGAGGGCGTTGAGAATAGCTGGCATTGGTTGCTGATCCGGTGCGGGCAAAATGAATCAGCCTGAGAGCGAGTAAAGAGGTTTTTTGGCTTCGATCCCTCCGAGGCGCGCGTTCTATCCTTGTTCCGGGTCATACAGCTATCAAAATCAAATGTACACAAATAGCGCCCGGCTTTGTGCGGTGGGTTGAGTTTCTGGATGGATAGCTGTGTGGCACTGGGTGGGCCCCGGTCGGGGTGGGTGCCCACCCACTGGCACTCCATACTATGTGGTGTGGGGATCCCACGAGGGCATCGGTACTATTTGACCTCCATTAGTCGACCTTCCGTCTCACTGCTTGCATCGAAAATATATATACAAAAAAACGATTGCGCGCGCTCAGATGATACGTACAGTAACCAAGGAGATACACGGCATCCCAATGACTCAGTCTCACAAATACGATTACGAACAGGTGGGGTTAGTGGGCGGCAGACCGACGCGCGGGCGCGTCCATCACATTCTTTCGGCTGCAAGATCCTGTGGGAAGATAACAAAAAAAAAACCTGGGCTTGCGTAACAACACGGGAAAAAGAGTATAAACGATAAAATTCGACACAGAAATGGCATATCGGGAGGAGGGGGGTAAAAAAAAACAGACAAAAAGTGAGCGAAAGGCCGACAGGGGGATAATGTATGTCGAGAAACGAAGAAACACAACGTGATAAAAGAAAACGGAAAAGACCGGACGTGATAGATAGATAGATAAAGCAAGTAGATAGAGAGCGTAAAAGGACGGAGAAAACGAAAGAAGGAAAGACGACGTATGCCTGTCTGTGGCATGGAGCATGTGGTGGAGGTAGTAGTGGTGTACGCGTGCGCCGGAGATGTATGTATGTATACTGTATATGGACTGTATCTTGGCTATATTCCTACACGTGGAGTCGGCAGAGGGGAGTGGGGCCTGGGGCTGGGGCAGTCCTCGTCTCGGAGAGATCAAGGGGTAAGGGGCGGCGAGATGCGGGGCAGTGATGCCAGTGGTAACTTGTTTGAAGACAAATGCGAAAGAAAAAAAACGAACGCTCTCGTTTCGCAGCGAGGGCGGCGGCGGCGGCAATGGCAATAGAATGTTTTCATTGCACGGCACAGCACCCAGCACGGGTCTGCGGTGCGTACGGGTCCTCGTTCTTGCCGATGGGGCCCCACACCGACGGAACCTGCAAACACGCCCACAAAACGACATCAGTCCGAAAACCCTCCCTCATCAAGCAAAAGACAGGAAGAGATATAGAAGATAGAGTGGGAAGGGGGAGTTGCGAAATGGAAAAGATAGGAAGGGTAGAGATGAATATGAAAAAGGAGATGATAGAATCGGGGACTGGGAGGAGAAGGGAAGGGAGAGAGACTGACGAGATGATCTGTGGTTGTCTTGCAGTATCGTATGAGGCTTGCACTTGCCTCGCTTACGCGTATGCGTGGGCGGCCGAGATCCTCGCGCAACCGTTGGTTGTGTTCGAGGAGGCGGCGAAGTTTGAGTTCGGACATGGATTGTTTGGGGCGTGACGACATCGAGAAGTTGGAAAAACTTTGGAATGGGAAGGGAAGAGCGTACACGCAAGGGAAGTGGAGGGGAGAGTGGAGAGAAGGAGTCACGGATACGACTGTGATGGCGTGGTGAAGAGGACAGCACAAGGACAAGTCGGGATTTACCCTTATTCAGGCACATTCACCATAAATGGATCTTTCTCACGGTTAGCACCGATATGACCCTCAGGCTGGCTCGTGTTTTCATCTCGTGACCTCAGCGAATAAATTATTCTCTGAACAACATGTGTCTTACCCATGTACAGCGTAAGGCATGCGAATCAGGAACTGCTCGATTCCTCCGGCTTGGACGGTCTATAGCAAAATGGGGTAGCGCAAGGGCAACGCATTGTCCTTCGACAAATATTACGACATACATTCAATATGTCAATATGATAAGTCCTATCAACCGCACAGAGTACATTCAAAACGAGATCTGATCTTTTCAGCTAAAGTATTTTATCTCATCAAGTTTCTATTGACGATCGAATGCACAATATTGCCAAAAACGCCTTGGCTTTGCGGCGCTGACCGGATTGCCATTGCCAATGGCCAGCGGGAAGGCACCCCGAGAGCTGGTCCAAACATCACACTCGTGCTATCCTCGTGTACGTGCTGCTGTTGGCCAGTACCGAGACTGGGCCTCTTTCCAGGTGGCACTGCCACCCGACACCCATTCCCATCCCCGAGCCTTATCCTTTAGCCGTGCCCAGACCCACGCTGAGTTCCGCCGGTACCCCACACGCGCCACCGTCTCGCGGGGTGTCCGGCGGCATCTCCTCGGCCACCGTGACGCCCGTGGCGGGGTTGCCGAGCGTGCCCTTGAGGCCAGGGCCGAAGCCTCGATGCGCGTGACCGACCTCACGCCTGTAGTCAAGCTTGAACGCATGCAGCGCAGGAACTAGTCGCGCGCCATCGCGCGCTTGTGCCATAATTTTGCGGCGCAATCGGGTTGGTATTGCCAACGGTCAGTGGAAGTATACTCTGAGCTAGTCCGAACGCCGGACCTATGCTATCATGATATGCATGAAATCCTTGTGCCATACTGGTGTTGCGGCAGAGCAATACCGAGTTGCATCCCATTCCGCATGGCACTACTACCCTTCATACCAACGCGCGCCCCCATCACGGACTCAAATCCCACCGTGCCCAGAGTCCCGCCCAGTACTCAAACGCGGCCCCACCGTCCAATGTCTTGGGTAGGTACTCGAGCTGCAGGGTAAGTCCATTTTCACACCATTTCTATTCGTCAGCATTATGTGGTATTCTGGGATTCCTTGCGTATTGGAGTGGCGAAAAAATGGTAGCCGTTTGACTGAGGAATGGTGGGCGGTTCCGGAGTGAACCTGAGTCGGAAGCGAGCGAAAATAAGAGCGCAGCGTCATAGTACTGTAATATGGTATATGGGGGACGTACCAAAGTTAACGAGGACCTGCAAGGTACGTTGCCACTGGGAAAGCACCAGCTCCTTGGCTCGACCCGATTCTACTGCTCAGAAAACATTTTCCAAATGCAGCAACAACTCGGGCTCATTCGAGCGTGCGCGTGAGATACGACGTGCGGCCAACGTAATGGTCGAGACACCCGCGAGGATGAGCGCAATCGAGAATCGGAGAGGAGTGGGAGATGGTGGGTCACTGGCAGCGGGCTCGCTCGGTGTTGCTGGTTGGGCGGTGACAGGGCACATACGGATTTTCCCGAGCGACGCCGATATCAGTGGCCTAAGACGACTTGGACACTGATGGTGACGTTGAGGGAGTAACCCGTCATTTTAGCTGCTCGTGTGCGTGCTCAACGGGAGGTATGTGATAATCGATTCAGCGACCACGCACCTCGTTAGGCTTTATCTCTCTCCTCGCTGGCAGCATCGGCCGTGGGCTGGAGCCTCTCGCCGATTGTCTTGTCATACTGTTAATGCACAGCGCCCATCGCACGATACGGATAGCCCGTATGCATATGTGAGCAAAAAAAGAAAAGAACATCTAACTCGTCGCGTCAGGTACCGTATACGTCTCGTCGCCATCACTGCGCGAGTGTGGGCACCGACGGCGCATGCGAACGTGTTTCCGGTAGCAGCTACTGGCAGTGTGGGGGATGCAGCCGAACCCGAACTGCTCGGCTCCGGGGGGGGGGGGGGGGTTGGGACTCGGAGCGAGGGGTACTCCTCGTAGAGCCTAGGAGAGTGTGAGTGGCAATGTGGGGCGTGCAGAGGGGTGTAAACTGCTGGCTGCGTTTGCAGGCGTAGCAGTTTGTCGTCTGCTGCGGCGGTCGCAGGTCCGGAATAGGCTGAATCCTCTCATGGATGGCGTGGAGATGACTCGGAAGATCTGAGCGATCTGGGTGTTTCCCGGGTTTCTCTCCAAGGGCCAGGGGACTCTGAGTTGTCGGTCATCGATGAATTCACGTGAAGAGAAATACCAGGCAAGACATATAAGTCGAGAATGTTGCCTGTGATGTGAAAATTAAATACCTATGAGTGTGCTGGTCTCACAGAATTGGGAGCGGCGCGGGCCGCGATGACGGAATGTCCTTCGGGGCCGCAACCTGCGAGGGCTCCCGATTGTACGTTTCGATGACTGTAAAACCGCATGTCAAGACCCATCGTAGCGCCTCGTTCTCAGCGACTCCAACACTCTAACGAACGATCTACTTGTCACCGATATGCTCAATCTATCCCATTGGATTCTCGCTTTTTTTTTTTCGCATGGGGGGCAAATGTATGAGTGGCATACGAAATAAGGAAAACATGTCATTTCGTCGGGTATGAGACCCTCGAGCTTGTCGAGTGGTTGGTCTATCGGAGTCAACAACGTTACCACCATAAAATGAGAGACGTGCCAAAACGAGCAAAAATAGAGGCTTATGCTTCGACTCATATAGACGTCACGGTACCACGCTCCAATAAGAACTCTGAGACCCTGTGGTGTCCAAGTACCATCGCATCTTGTCTTGGGGTCCGTCCAAATGCGCTCCGAACATCCAGATCAGCACCACGCTCTACTAAGAGCAGGGCAATATGGAAGTCACCCTCCGAGGATGCAAAATGCAACGCGGTCTGCAGGAACCTCGTTGTTGCGTTTACATCGGCACCATGCATCAGTAAAATTACAGGCCGGCTTTTCGGCCCTTCCGTGGCTGCCGGCAGGGGCAAAAGCTCCGGAAGCCGGGAAGCGTTGCCTCTTTTGGAAGGCATGGCCTAAATCTTTCAAAGGGCTGCTGGAAGGGCTAACACCTTTTGAAGCTCTGCGAGAAGGGTTCAACACCTGTCGAAGCCCTGCTAGAAGGGTGGGATTCTTCTGGAACATTGGGCACCTTCCAGGTCCTGACGGCCTTAAGAGACATTGCAAAGGACAACATATCATTATTACACTATCGAGTAGACAAGCAATGTAGGTACAGGATGGTCTAAGCTAAACCCGCCGTCGCCCCCATCGTCGTCGTCTCGTCACCGTCGCGGCCGCCTTCATTATCATTAGTTCATCGTAGTCGCCACTCTTTGCAGCCGTCCCCGCCCCCGTTGTGGTCATGATCGTCTTCGTCCCCCCGCAATTGCGTTGTCACTACTTTCGTCTTCGTCGTTGTCGTCGTCATATTGTCTTGGTGATGGTGTTGACAATGGGTCCCAGGGCAGCTATGTAAGAGTGCAATTGATCAGCGCGATGTGAGACCGAATGTACTGATACTCACCTTTTTTTTGGGTTTGTGTGTGGCACCGTCAGCGATGTGAGCACTTGCGGTATGCGCACACTGGTTTGTAAAAGAGCATCATCTGTGAGTTAGCGAGGTGCAAGGGGCAGCGGGGTTCGGACTTACGACCAGGTTTGATGATGTGGACGGCGGTTGGGCACGACGGGGTCGGTGGGTTGCATGGGCGACGAGGTCGATGCGGTAGGGTGACGCGAGCGATCTGGCAGCTAGCAAGCGGGGGTGGCCTGCGTGCACGTGAGGGGACGGCGGCAGTGTTATGGCCGCCAATGTCCTGCCGGTCGAGATGAGATGCGAACAAGTAAAAGAAAAAAATACTCCTCTAAATGGTTTGTAAGTGGGTACGGCGGCAAGGAGCTTGGGTGCATGAAAGCGGGAGGGGTAGAGGGAGGTGTGTTAGCGGTTGCAGCAGGGTGGCCTGTGTACACACGAGGGGACGCGTAGACTCTGTGGCGGGCTGGCTCGTGTGTACCCACAAAGTGTGTGAGGGGAGACGCAACGGTGAGGCGATGGACGGTTACGGTCGGGGGGGAGTGAACGAAGGCTTTTGTCAGTCAAGCGGAACGTGAAAACGTTTCCCACGACCAGCCAATCAACAAACGTCGCGACTTGGTGAAAATCTACACAAACTCCACCACGCCTCTACACCAACTGGCTACACCCAGTTAGGCTTCGTCACGCTTGTCGTCTTCTCGCCGTCGTTGAGCGTGTGATGACGGCAGACAACCGCAACAACCACAACAACCGCGACTACAATGAAGGGACCACGAAAACACTGGCTTTGTCCCCTTCTTCCTCACCATCTCGCCTCATGTCGCCACCCGTTGCATCCGCTCTCACTTGGCCTCACTCACAGGTTCTCACATGTACTCACAGGCCATCACGCTGTACCCACCAATACACCTCGCCCCCCATGTCTACCACTCCCACTTTGTGTGCACGGTAAACCTGACCTCCCCGTCGCCGCCCTACCGGCTTGGCTCCACAAACCGTTTAGTTAAGTCTTTTTTCTTTCCATCTCATTTCTCACCGCAACGACAACCACAATGCCGCCACCATCCCCTCCCCTCGTGTGCATTCAGGCTACCCCCAGTCGCGGGGCCAGCTGCCACACCACTCACGGCATACCACCACATCGACCCCTGTCGTGCTCAATTGCTGCCACCTCAATACCATAATGATGGTGGCGGCGGCGATGGCAATGATGACAAAGTGACGACGACCACGAGGAGACAGTGACAAAGGCGATGATGACTGGGACGACGACGACACGACTGCGAGGACACAATCGCGATGACGACCGCGGCTGCAACGAGTGGCGACGACACGACCGCGACAATGACAACGACAGCGATGAAGGCAGCCGCAACGGTGATGACGACGACGATGGTAGCGACGGCGACGGGGTAGAGGCAGTGATATGGCGGTGGCGGGTGGTGGCAGGGACATGAGGTTATTGTAGACTTTGTCTAATAGCTACCTAGTAACATGATATTACTACAATATATTGAGCGAGAAACTCGGGAAGGTGTGAAAGCTTTGACAGTTATCTAAAAGCTGTTGAAAAGGGATAGCAGGACTTCCAGAAGGGGCTCAAAAGAAGAAGGGCCCAGAAGAGGAAGGGGAAGGGGTTGTAATTTTACTGATGTGGTCGAGTAATAATCGCGTAACCTCCAGAGTTCCATATTTTGACGCATTATGCAGCGGGGTCCTGCCGGCTCTGTTTCGCGGGTTCACGTACGCACCGCGCTCAATCAATAGTTTTGCCACCTCGAGTTTCCCCTTTTCCGATGCCACATGCAACGCGGTCCCGCGATAGCTGTCCGTTTCGTTGACATCCGAACCTCGGTCAAGTAATGACCGTACGATGTCAAGTTGTCCATTTTCTGACGCGATATGCAGCGAGGGCCACTCGTCAGAGGAGGGTTTCGCCCTTTCTCTACGTTCTCGTAGTGGTTGAACAGTATTAGAGGGCTTATTTCGTGGTCGGAGGACTGAGGTAGATGGCTTCACCACACCATTCCGGCCCAGAGACACTGTACCTGCCATGTATGTAGATAGGAGGTTTGCAACCTCGAGATTCCCATTGTTGAAGGCCAGGTCCAAGGCCGTCTTCCCTTCATCGTTATGTATGTTGAAATCCGCGCCACTGTCGAGAAGGAGCTTCACAAGGTCAAGACGGCCACTGCTTGCTGCTGAATGCAACGGGGTCCGGCTTTTTTCAGTGGGGTAATCTACGTCTGCACCATTGTCAATTAAGAGTCGAACGACATCAAAATGTCCGTTATCAGATGCCATATTCAGTGGGGTCCAGTCGTCCAAGGTTCGGGAGTTCACATTCGCCCCCTGCCGGACTAGCAGACACGATATCTCCAACGATCCGATAACGGAAGCTAGTGCCAATGGAGTCCAGTGACGTTCGCTTGGAAGGTCGATATCTGGGTTATGAACGAGTAACGACCGCACAATGTCAGCGCGTCCGCCCAGTGATGCGCTGTGGAGCGGATTGTACCCCGCGCTATCCAGGACATTTACATCGGCACCACATCGAAGAAGCGAAAATGCGACGTCGATGTCGCCGATGGCGAATGCTGCGATCCACGAAGTTTTGTAATACCCTCCCCTGGCATCAATATCTCCTGGGTAGGCCGAAATCAGGTGTTCTATAAGCCAGCGGAGGCGACAAAGTATGGCATAATATAATGGGGGCGCCTCTGGCGGCTCGGGGCCCTTCGTGGGCATGGGGTTCCAGGGGTCGTCCATGTCGTATATCCAGACCCACGCAGATAAGTGTGGCTTCTCCCGATCAAACAGGCGTTCCGTGGCATCCCGGATTGTCAATGACACATTCTCGAAGCGGCCATGTTCGAACCAGTGGCGTGCGGCGTAATCAGCGAGCGGAAAGTTCCTAATGCTGTCTTTGTCGATGCGGTCGTCGAGCTGAAGTAAAACACCGAGGGAGGCTTGCGCGAGAGTGGCATGTGCCAAGTGGGGGGTGATGTGATAGCGAGAGAGATCCTCGCTCGTGGTGGCAAGGCGATCCGATGTCAGGAATTCCTTGACAGAAAAATGGGAAAACTGAACGATTCGAGACCCATTCACATTGATGACGGTGATGAGACTGGAGCAAGCAGAAAGTACAGCTTCTTCCGCATCGCCTAGCCGCCAGCCCGTGTTGAACTGTGGGAGCGCTCCTGCATTGAACCGGACTGCCAGGATCTCTGCAAGCTACTCAACGCGAAGTGATCTAACAGATACTGCGAGACATTGGAAGAGCCGGTGTGCGAACAGTCGCTTCACTTTGTCGATCCTACGTAACGTGTGTTCGTACGTTTCATCCAACGTCTCTGGCAACTGGTCCAAAATAGTATGGATACTTGCGGGGAAGCACCGACGCAAGATGTCCAACAGGCAGTAAACCCATCTGAACATGTCGCATTTATTAAGCGACGGTCCAGAGAGACCTTAGGAAGAATCACTTACATGCCGTCTGCTTTCTCTGAGAGTGTATCGATAACTAGCTGCTTATTCTCTGCAGTCCATCTTCGCATATTCCGATCAGAGTGCACGAAAGATTTGACGTAACTCGAGATATCTGCCATTTGCCCGCTCTCTTCGTGAAGCGAAACGCGGAACATAGCCAAGGGTTCGAGAATGGACCGAATGTCGACCTCCGGACGACTCGAGACACATATATGCACATTTGGAAGTTGTAAACTGACGAGGTCCTCCAAAGATTGAAGCACCTTCTCACGAGCGGTGGGAGTTCCGGAAGTGTTAGGGGATTCGTCAAGAGCATCTATGATGATGTACGTCGCCGGCTGTCCTTGGACTTTGAGTACGTCCGTCAGACATTGGGAGAGCGCGTCATCTGAAGGCTGCTGTGTCCCTTCGTCGTGGTCCAAGTAGAAGCGAGAGAAAATATGATGGCAGGCATCAGACCTGGCGCTGACCTGGAAAAGAAGGGAGGAGAGGAGATCGCGTCGGTGTTGCTTCTGAGTGTCCCTGAAGTCGAAGAAAAAGTAGGCCATCAAAGCTAGTCCAGCTTTGCGCATCCTGTCGATTTCTCGGATGATCGTAGACCTAGAAGTACGCGTGAATATCCACAATCGAAGGCGATGAAGCGCCACGTACATCAGAATAGTCTTCCCGGAACCCGCTATAGGGAGAGAAATAAATTAGGATTGTTGCAACGCAAATATTGTAAACGCGCGTTTTCCATGAATCCACAACAAGTATCCCTTCGTGTTCCACTCGGCGAAGACGCTCCCCTCGCGAAACCACGTTGCAGTTCCATCTTGATGGACTTCACGCGCAATGTTGTACTTGGGTGACGGATCCGGAGGGGTGAGCCAACTTCGGAACTCCCTTTGCAAGCGATTACCTGTGCCCAACTTCAGCGCCACGGTACCACAGCGGTAGAATTAAATAATAACGAACATTTCATCTTGTTGATATCGTTTGCAATCTGTTGCATCATATCTGCCATCATGATCAGCTTCCGCGACGCCGATTCCCCGGACAATAAAAGCTCACCCAAAGCCTTCCAGATGCCGATGCTTTTCCATCTATAAAGGCAACTCCTCATTTCGACGTCTATTACCAGCTAAGAACATCTGCGTACCATTTATAACCACCTTGACACTATTCACAAGTCTGTAGACAACTTCGAGTGTCTGGGCCATTGTCATACGACCTTCCTCTTTGGTGAGACGATCCAGCCTGCGTAGGACGCCTTCTATCTCGGTTTCTCCTAGCAGCTTCTTTGCGAATTTTCCTGGGAGACGTTGAGCCTGCACACATCAAAGAGATGGACCCACTTACTGAATCTACCCTGCTTAATCTGTTTGGTAGAGAGAGCAGGCACGGAGAGTAACTCGACCATTATCTTGACGCCGATCTCGGTCATGGAAGGAGTCAAGGGGAGATCGGTGTAGATTCGAAGGCGTTTGAGGAAATTTCCGAGACATTCAAACAAGTCGACGAGCGCATCATAACTCGAGCTGACGCCACTGGCCGCCTGTAGTATCCAGATATGAGGCGACGGAGTTGGAGAATGTACTGGGATACGTACTGCGATGAGGACATCCACCCCAGCAAAGATCGCCTTTGCTGGTTCGAACGGAACCTGGCAACAGAATTGGTGAAAAAAAGTGAATGGAAAGAACATTTCGACTCACTAAGGCAATGGATGCGCCAAGAACAGTAGATAAGGTATGGACGACGTGGACTACCGGGTTAAGCCAGTTGATCAACCCGCGATTTCCGTCGCGAAAATCTTTGAATTTGTTGGCCTTGTCTTCGAGTAGCTTAAGGACGTCTTCGGTAGAACCGCAAGATCGAAGGCTGTCGGCAATGGGGTGCGAGGCCAGGTCTATCCCAGTCTGCTTGTTGTAGTCGACGAGAGCTGCATCGAGGATGGTTGAAGGGATATAGCAGGCATTTGTGCACAGTTTCACAAAGTTATATGTGAGGGTGGTAGTACGTGGTGGGTGGTGATAACACACACAGCGGGCACTCGCCCCAGGTATGGCGACCGCGTTCCCTCTATAACACAGTCCTTGAAGTTCCATCTATGTTCCAGGTTAGATGCACATATGAAGCAGTCTCAAAGTAGCTTGTCATACATCAGAAGAATCATTTACGGGTCTGATCATCAAACTTTGTACACCAACTCTGCAACTTTCGAAGTCAGTTACCCGGGCTTTGGGGCATACACCATACAGGCAGTATTCACCCAATTTCGATTCCTACCTCATCACTGACACTGATACGACTACGAGACCTACCAGAAGCTACTTGCACCATCACGATGTTGTTCCCAATAACTTTGTTCGGATTGTACGGGTGTGCGGTGTAGTACTGTCCAAGTACTTTTTTTTTTTTTTTTTTTTCGTTTGGATCCATTTCCGTGCGTGTTAGGGTACAGTACCCTATGTAGCACTTCACAGTGTAATATATGTGTCGTTCCCGTGTGACCTCGTCCTTGAACAGTTCTCTTCCCTTCCATCTAGAACCTCCCCGCTCCTACTGGAGCGGCTTAGTGTTCCGTCAAGTTTCGAGGGGGCTGAGGCGCCGTTGCGCGCCAAAACGGGGTGCAGCGCCGCACGCGTTGTGGTGCTTTGCAGTTAGGGGTGGTCGATGTGTTGCCCGCACGCGGGAGTTGATGCGCCCTTGGCCCGGGCTACTTGGCCTCGTCGTTCAGGCTCCTCTTCATACTTGATTGGGCAGTTTTGATTACCTGTCGAGACGTGGGGCTTGGTAGGCGACGATCGTGTTCATAACCATGGTCTTGGACTCACATCTTGTGTGTTGGCGTTTTCGTTACTTCTGCTTCTCCTATCTCGGTTGGTAGATTCTTGTGTTATCGGGAGCAGGCCGGCCGGCCGCATCGGAAGAGTTACAAATAATGTTGAAGTGGGGTGCGCTCAGGCGCGCAACACATCGGCGTCGGGACTCGACCGCACTTGCCGGTGTACACGTGCTGGAGACACGTGAGCCACCGAGAGTCGGAACACGCCCTGGCGGTGTGTAGGTAGGAGAGATGAGACGCGAGTGGAACCTCGCAACACGATCGTTACTTAGTTTGTTATTCGGACATTTAGTTTATCAACTAGTTACAATCTTTGGTATCTGTTATGATCAGGACAACTCCCTGTTGCTACATAGTTGAGCTACGTTTCTTGTCTTTACTTTAGGAACGCTCACTCATGTTCACGGTCCTTACGATGTATTTAAGAACGCTTCGTACGCACCTGGCACCCCAGTCTTTTATCTTACTGTGGTGTGCCAGGCGAGTTATCTCTTACTATGAATCCAGTCTTTTATCTTACTGTGGTGTGCCAGCTCAAATACCTGCGCTATTTCGTCAAATAATCCATTTGGCCGCTTTGGCCAGATGAGAAGCAAAAATCTCGTTTTATTGTTTTGCTAGTATAGACATCAGTGTAGAATGTAAATACAAATCACCGTCACCTTCGTCGTCATCGCCGCCGCCAATGCCGTGGCCATCATTGTCACCTCCATCGGGAAAGTTCTCCCGTGTTAGTGAGAGCTAGCGAAAGTCCAAATTTCAGATAATCGAAAAAACTGGGATAATGTGTCAACAACACCAGTATGGTTACCGAAGTCCAATTCCGTGGAGCGACCAGCCTGACGTGGTGGACACTGCAAAGAACACTTTCGATGGGGATGATGTTGTCGTTGTCCTGCAGGAGGCTTGGGGGAGCTTTGGTGTCAATTGGTGGACAAGGTGCCGGCGCTGCCGTTGGTTGGTGGGTCACAAAGCTCAAGTCTGCATCGGCAGCGCGCCCCCAGTCGTAATTGTATTGGCAGCACACGCAGCTTGGGGTTGCATTGGCAGAGTGCCTGTCACTGCTGCTGATGACACCCCTGCTGTCGTGGCTGGGATGGGCAGAGCGCTGCCATGGTTGGTGGTCACGCAGCCCAGGTCTGTGTTGGGGGCACCCCCCTGTCGTCGTATCGTGGTAACTGGTGGCATACGCGGCTAAGGGCTGTGTTGGCGGAGTGCGCATCGCTACTGTTGTGATTGGGGAAGTATGCGACTCAGGGATATTTTGATGAACAGAGCGCCCCAGCCTCCGTGGTTGGTGGGTCGCAACTTGGGTCTGCGTCGGCGGGGGGCCCCCGTAGTTGTCATCGTCATTGGGCATACACGATTGGTTCTGCTTTTTTTTTTTTTGGTGGAGTGCCCGCTGCCGATGCAGACACTATCGTCGTCGTCGGGGGTGGTGGCGGCTCGGGGCTGCTTTGGAAGAAGAGCACATGCCTCCACTGCCACGGTTGATGTCATGATTGAGGGGTGTGCGGCTCGGGGGCATATCTGCAGAGTGCGTGCTGTCACCACTGTCATCGTCTTCGCCGCCATGGTGACATGCACGCAGCCCAGGGCTGCATTGACAGAGTTCCCCCCTTGTCATCGCGATTGAGGGGCACGCGGCTTACGGCTGCGTTGATAGAGCGCTCTGGCGGTGCGGGGAGGTGTGGCTGCTGGCAAACATCGGCACGCGCTATGTAGAGAGACACACAAATGGAGCCTTCGCACATCAAAGAGACGGACCCACTTACTGACCTTGCTTAATCTGTTTGGTAGCAAGGGCAAGCACTAAGAGCAACTCGATCATTATTTTCACCCTTATCTCAGTCATGGAAGGAGTGAACTAGAGATTGGTATAGATTCGAAGACGATTGAGGAAATTTCCGAGGGATTCAAACAAGTCGATGAGCGCATCGTAGCTCGAGCTGACCCCACTTGCTGCCTGTATGACCCACATATCATGAGGCGATGCAGTTGGAGAATTTAATAGGATACGCACTGCGATGAGAACATCAACGCCAGGAAAGTTCGCCATTGCTGGTTCAAATGGAACCTAACAGAATTGGTGAAAAAGATAAATGTAAAGGATTTTTCGACTCACTAAGGTAATGGACGCTCCAAGAACAGCAGATAGGGTATGGACGACGTGGACTACCGGGCTAAGTTAGTTGATCAACTTGCGATTTCCTTCGTGAAAATCTAAGAATTCCTTGGCCTTGTCTTCGAGTGACTTCAGAATGCCATTGGGAGAATCACAAGGTCGAAGGTGGTCGGCAAGGGGGTGAATTTCCAGGTCTATCCCAATCTGCTTGCTGTAGTTGGCGAGAGCTGCATGGAGGATGGGTTGGAGTGATATAGTAGGCATTTGTGCACAGTTTCAAGAAGTGATACGCAAGGGTGGTAGTATGAGCAAGGTGGCGAATATCCCCACAGCGGCCACTCGCGAAAGGCAAGGCGACCGCATTCCCACTATAACACCGCCCTTGAAGTTCCTTCTATGTCCTATGTTAGACGCATAAGTCTATTATGACGTAATGTCGAAGCAACTTGTTACACATTAGATGAAGCCATTCACGGGTTTGATCATCGAACCTAGTACACCAGCTCTGTAACTTGCGAAGGCAGTTACTCTATCAGGAAGTGGCGCAATCAAGAGGGAAGGGAAGGTCTTGGGCGCAATGATGTGGCCAATTTCGGGCATGAGTAGGCAGCGAGAGCCCATTCAACTTGAACAGCGAGGGGCAACGATTAAAGCGCAATTCGAAAACGGTCGACAAATCGATACATCGTAATCAATCTCCAAAGGACGCGTCATCTTTTTCGGATCGACCAGAAATGGTGTATTATTTCGAGACATGCCCATTACACTCCTTCATGTTCTCGCTTCTCAGAGAGGGGCGTCATTGTCAGCATAAATGAGAAAAGGGGAATAGCGCGCTAAACACTTCCAGGGAGCAGGATCCTCGACCTTGTCTACGCTGGTCTATGACTCTGGCACGTCAACATTTCTACAGTCATCGAATTAGAGTCGGTGGGGAAAGAGAGTATAGTGAGCTGCGTACCAGTTTAGTACGACCGTTTCGCCTCACCCCCGGATATGTCCCAATTTGGACAACCCCGTAGATCCCCTCTGCCTTTGTCTTTTAACAAAAAAATAGTACCGCCGACCAACAGCCCAATTCATCCCTTACCCATATATTCTGCACGACGCCATGCCAACGGTGATATTGAACATGCCTCGCACCCAACACGAGATCAAAAAACAAACGAAACATCAACTCACCAACTTCAAGTTTTCACCGGCATTATGCATCGCACGATCGCAAGGCAGCTCGCCAGATACGTCCGGTATAGTCCTGTCTCGTCCGTTGTAACGACACCTGCGGACTATCTGAACAATAAGTCCACATCGTAACGATAGCATTTGAAGGTGCTCTGCGATCCGTGGACGAGATATTTTGACATGGTTAGTAATTTGTATTCCTAACAGACGTCAACGAGGGTTTGGTGAGTTGCCTAACTCACCGAGAAATCTCCAGGAGGCGACGGTCGCAAAACCTATCCTCAGCCAGACGGCATCACAGAAAATGGCGATGCTTTCATAACTAAAGAACAACAAAACAGGGGTTAAAAGTCCGTGGGAAGACGCAGTCGGGACGAGTGGGAAATATGCGATTTGTGATGCCAGACAGGTGGATCTGATGGAGTGGAACAAGAAGTGGGCGCCCATCCTACTCTGAAGGAGGGCGAAGAGCGGTTGATCGCGAATAGCAAGAGAAGCGTAACTTAGTTGTGGAAATGGCGAGAACGACCACAGGGAGTTGAGACCTCTACTAGTATTACTCAGTAAGCTCGCTTGGTAGCGTCCGTCGCCCAGCAGATAGTCAGTGGGAGAGAGACGGGGCTCGGATTCCAACCAGTGCGAGGTGCACAGGTAAGGTTCTAGGAGATACATGATGGAAGATGCGGTGATGAGGTTGATGGAGATTACACTTTGACCTGAGGACGGAGTGGAGGAGAGCCACGGGATACAAGTAGGTACCATTTGCGTCCTAGATATTTTATCTGTGCCATTGGAGGAGATAGGTGTCGACAAGAGATTGGGATTCGGTCACGGAAAAGTCACAATGCTCAGCAACTCTTGGCATCCCATTGTTCAGGTAAAAACAGGTGAATGGAGCTAACATTTTAACACACTGCACTGTGCCAGAAGTGGGTTTATGGAAGATTTGGTGACGGTGATGGGGCTTTTTGCAAATACATAGCATCCTGAGGAGGGATGCTAGGAGAGGGATTGGGAAGGCAAATACAAGCCATATGTGGCCGCATACAAGATGATTCATGGGTGCTCCAGATTGGAACTACCAGCATACTTTGTGCCTAAACGCTGTACTACATAGGTGTGATGAAGGATCATGATGGAGTGGAATAATGAATGAGTTACCCATTGTAAGGCTCATCCATAACACTGACATAAGCAAACTATACTTTGATCACGGCCTCACCTCACCGCAACCGTGTGACCACACAACTTGAATGGCATGATGCCCATAAGGACGCCCCGCATGCACCATCCCTTCACTTCATCTCAGCGAATCTTACCCTTGCATTCTGTCTTTACCTGCTCAATTCTTCAGCCTTGGGATGGTCTATAACAAAATGGGAAAAGCCTGAGGGGACTGCCCCATACGACAAATCCCAAGACATTTATTTGGTGTGTCAATGCGCACAGAATAACTTGAAGTCACTTTATCTTCTAGGCCAAAGTAAGTTGTCTCCTCATAGCGAGGTCTGTCTAGTGCTTAAAGCCTCAAGTTCCAAGCCTAGACCCTGCATTGGTATATCCAGAGGCCAGCTGGAGTATACCCAGAGCTGGTCCGAACGTTGTCCACATCATACTATCATACCTTGTGAAATACTCACGTGCTGCCATTCAGACTGAGTAAACTCGAGTTGGGTCCCTTCCCAGATAGCACCGTCACCCCTTTCACAACGACACTATCTCCACCCCCGTCCCGGACCCGCAGTGCCCATAAACATGCCGCGCCTCAATAGCACAATAAACGTGCTGCCGCCCACTGTCCACCGGTGGCATCTCTTCGACAACCGAGTGCTCGTGGCAGGGTTGCCGAGCATGCTCTCGAGGGTCGAGGCGAAAGCCCTTGATGCGCTCGTCGTGTGACCGAGCTCGTGTCCGTAGTTGGGTTTGAACGCGCGCACCCCGCAAAAGATTCAGTTGAGTGCCCTAACCCGCAGCGGGGAGAAGCCGGGCTCTGTCTAACCGCGCGTGTGCAAGATATGACGCTGCCAGCATCGGGGCGCCCCTGAGGATCAAGATCATGTTGGAAGTGTAAGCGGCTATCCCATTCCTCCACTGTCCCGTCGTGGCTAGGAATCCCTGACATCTCGGTCAACGCAGGGCGTGTATTAACAACCAGTTGGACGACGTCCGTGCGTCGATCTTAGAAGGCGAGTTGGGATCCCGACATAGTGACCTCGGAGTTCATCGAAGAGAAAATCAATTTGTGAGTATTCGCATTCACTATTAAACTTGTGCCGCCAATGTCAGATAGTATGAGGGAGATGAAATCGGGATTGGATTCGAAGTGGGTCTTTTCAAGGTGCCTAAACGAACGAGCATATCATGGGACGGGACCGCTGAAACTCCACTTCGCCTCACGAAGGTTGTCTCCCCCCAAAATGTATCCTCAGAGCCCGGACGACGCTACACAGCGTGATTACATCGTGGCCAAGTGCGACACACCGGAGGGCTAGCTAGACAAGCGGTCTTATACTAGTTTACTGTCCCGGGATAAACATGGTTTTTTATTTTATTTTAAGAAAGACACACCAGAGGGAAAGGTTTGACCATGCTGAGACTTACCCTCAGAATCGACCGCCTAGTGGGCGGGCGGGCGAAGAGGGATCGATCCCAATTGGCAAGGGTGGCCTGGCGAGGCAAGGGCGGATAGGAATGATGAAAGGTGTAAGCTGGGAACTGCGTGCTCGGAAACCTTGCTTGACGGCCCTTGAGGGTCTTGGCGTCCGGTAGTCCAAGGACAAAAGAGCTAGAAGACGAGGGGCTCACCTTTTAACCCAGCACGCTGGTGCAACCCGGAAAGTCAGCTATTCGACAACTTGATAGATTACGGTGTGAGGACGTTGTCGCAACGAGGCTAAGGCAATACCCTAAGGGAAAAGGGTAGTCGTGTTAGCCTAGAATCACGGGAGATTTTATTTGTCCCAACGAGCCAAAAATGCCAGAAGGAAACGATCCTCTAATCGAACACATCTTCGTTGGCGGGCTCCTTGTCCTTGCTGGGGATGTTGACTAGGAGCACGCGAAAGGCGAGTTGAACTTGATGTGAGCCTGATTGGCTACGAATAACGGGAAAATTCAGGTCACAGAGCTGAGGCTATTGGGGTTTGGGAGGGCTCAAGTACACCCTTTGACAAGAAAATAGAGATAATGTGTTACAGTATATACCACACATCCAAACTAAGTTATTGGGAAACCCAAAGAACCCGTTGTAGGACGCCCAAGACCGGCATCAACTTCAAGTTGACGGCTCGCAACTCACGCGTACTCACGCCCCACCAAACTCAACACTTGACGCAGTCTGAGCCACTCTTAACTGCGATCGCCAATTTAAGTTTCAAAGTAGAGTACATGGGTGACATGCTACGTTGGATACTTGGCCCTAGGGCGCACACTGCTGACATATATGGGTTCAAAAAAAAAGTTATTGGGTACAATCTCGAGACGGTGCAACTTTGAACTGGCTTCTGGTAGTTCTCATCTCGTATCAATGTCAGTGATAGGGTCGTAATATGAATCGAAATCGGGTAAATACTACCTGTACAGTGACCCCCATCAGCAAAATGGAAATGACCTGTCATGACCTGTCGTTACTAGGGGTGGCTGGCGCCGGCTAAAATTGAGGGTTGCCAGTCTTGGCTAGTACTGCCAGTAACGCCAGTAACATTCCATTTTCCTGATGCCGTGTCTGAAGCCTACACTTCATATGTACGTACCATGCCCCGACAATAACTCTGCCATCTTGAGCTGTCCATGTGCCATCGCTGTTTGTCTTGCAGTCCGCCCACTGGCGTTGCAAATGTCCAGATCGGCACCACGCTCTACTAAGAGCAGGGCAACATCGAGGTGCCCCATCGACGATGCTAAATGCAACGGAGTCCACTGGTCCGGGTCACGCGTATTTGTGTTCACATCAGCACCATGGTCGAGTAATAATCGCGTAATCTCCAGATGTCCGTAACGTGACGCAAAATGCAGCGGGGTATGACCGCATTTGTTTCGCGAGTTCACGTACGAACCACATTCAATCAGCAGTTTTACCACCTCGAGATGCCCATTGAGCGATGCCCCATGCAATGCGATGTTGCGATAGCTGGCCATCTCGTTAACATCAAAGCCACGGTCAAGTAATGACCGTACAATGTCGAGCTGTCCATTTCTTGACGCAGTGTACAGTGAGGGCAGCTCGCCGTTGAAGGGTTTCGCCTTTTCTCCATCTTTCCGTTGTAGCTGTACAGTATTGAGGGGCTTATTTTGTGGTTGGAGGTGTGACGTAGATGGCTTCACCACGGCATCCGAAGACATTTGACTTGCCACGAGTATGGATAGGAAGCTTGCGACCTCGAGCATCCCATTGTCGGATGCCAGGTCCACGGCCGTCTTCCCGTCGTCGTTACATATATTGATATCCGCGCCACTCTCGAGAAGGAGCTTCACGACATCAAGATGGCCATTGCTTGCTGCTGAATGTAACGGGGTACGGCCTTTTTTACCGGGGGAATCCACATCTGCGCCGTTTTCACTTAAGAGTCGAACGATGTCCAAATGTCCGTTATCTGATGCAGAATTCAGTGGGGTACAGTCCTCCAAGTCTCGAGAGTTCACATTCGCCCCATGCTGGACTAGCAGCCGCGATACCTCCAACGATCCGATAGAGGAAGCTAGATATAAAGGAGTATGGTGATGTTGTGTTGGAAGATCGACATCTGTATTGTGCTCGAGTAACAACCGCACAATATCAGCGCGTCCGCCATCTGATGCCCTGTGCAGTGGGTTTTTCCCGACGCTATCCAGGACATTTACATCGGCGCCACGCTGAAGGAGCGAACATGCAATGTCAATGTCGCCAATTTCGAATGCTGCGATCCATGAAGCGTTATGATACCCTCCCCTGGCACCAATATCCCCTGGGTAAGTTGCGATCAGGTGTTCTATAAGCCAGCGGAACCGACAAAGTACAGCGTAATATAATGGGGCCGCCTCTGGTCGCTCCGGGTACTTCGTAGGCATGGATTCTCGCCAGGGGTCGTCAATGTCGTGTATCCAGACCCATGCAGAGAAGTGGGGATTCTCTCGATCGAACAGGCGTTTCGTGGCATCTCGGATGGTCGGTGATACATTCTCGAACCAACCATGTTCGAACCAGTGTCGTGCGGCGTAATCCGCAAGCGGAAAGTTCCTAATGCTGTCCTTGTCAACGCGGTGGTCGAGCTGAAGTAAGACACCAAGGGAGGCTTGCGCGAGAGTGGTATGTGCCAAGTGAGGGACAATGTGATAGCAAGAGAGGTCCTCGCTTGCGGTGGAAAGGCGGTCCGATGTCAGGAATTCCTTCACGGAAAAGTGGGAAAACTGGACGATTCGAGACCCGTTCACATTGACGATGGTGATGAGACCGGAGCAAGCAGAAAGTACGGCTTCTTCCGCATCGCCTAGTCGCCAGCCCGTGTTATACTGTGGGAGCGCTCCAACTTTAAACCGGACTGCCAGGATCTCTGCGAGCTCCTCGACGCGAAGTGGTCTAACAGATACCGCGAGACATTGGAAGAGCCGGTGCGCGAACTGGCGCTTCACTTTGTCGATCCTATGTAACGTGTGTTCGTATGTCTCATCCAATGTCTCTGGCAAGTGGTCCAAAATACTATGAATACTTGCGGGAAAGCATCGACGCAAGATGTCCAACAGGCAGTAGACCCATCTGAACCTGTGGCATTTATTAAGTGGAAGTCCAAAGAAACCGTGAGAGGAGTCTCTTACATGCCGTTTGCTCTCTCTGAGAGCGTATCGATAACCAGCCGCTTATTCTCTGCCGTCCATCTTCGCATATTTCGATCGGAGTGTACGACTGATTTGATGTATTCAGAGATGTCTGCCATTTGTCCACTCTCTTCATGGAGTGACACACGGAACAGCGCCAAAGGTTCGAGAACGGATAGAATGTCGAACTCCGGGCGACTGGAGACACAAATGTGTACATTTGGAAGTTGTAAACCGACGAGATCTTCCAGGAACTGGAGTACATCTTCACGAGGGGTGGGCATGCCGGAGATGTTAGGGGATTCGTCAAGAGCGTCTATGATGATGTACGTTATAGGCTGCTCTGGGACCTTGAGCATTTCCGTCAGGCATTGGGAGAGTGCGTCGTCTGAAGGCTGCTGTGCTCCTTCATCGTGATCCGAATAGAAACGAGAGAAAATATGATGGCAGGTATCAGACCTGGCGCTGAGCTGGAAGATGAGGGAGGAGAGGAGATCACGTCTGTGTTGCTTCTTAGTGTCCCTGAAGTCGAAGAAAAAGTAGGCCATTAAAGCTAGTCCAGCCCTGCGCATCCTGTCGATTTCTCGGATGATCGTGGACCTAGAAGTGTGCGTGAATATCCACAATCTGAGGTGATGAGACGCTACATACATCAGAATAGTTTTCCCGGAACCCGCTACAGGGAGGGAAAGGAATCAGGACTCGGATTGTCGCAAGGCTGATATCGACGACGCACGTTTTCCATGAATCCACAACAGGAAGCCCTTCGTGTTCCACTCGGCGAAGATGCTCCCCTGGAAGAACCACGTGGCGGTTCCGTCTTGATGGATTTTACACGCAATGTTGTAGTTGGGTGACGGATCCGGAGGTGTGAGCCAACTTCGGGACTCCCTTTGCAAGCGATCCCCTGCAAAGTAGCTTTAGTGCCACGTGACTACAATGGTAGAAGCGATCAAGAACGAACGCTTCAACTTGTTTATATCGTTCGCGATCTGTTGCATCATATCTACCGTCCTGGTCAGCTGCTGTGGCGCCGGTTCCCGAACACAGTTAAAGCTTACCTAAAGCCTTCCAGATACCGTCTACAGATGCTTTGCCATCTACAGGGTAAAGTCTTCAATTGAACGCATATAACCAGCTAAGAACCTTCGCATACCATTCATGACTACCTTGACATTATTCACAAGTCCGTGAACCACTCCAAGCGTCTGTGCCATAGTCATCCGGCCTTCCTCCTGGGTGAGACGGTCCAGCCTGTGTAGGACGGCCTCAATCTCGCTTTCTCCTAGCAGCTTCTTTGCGAATTTCTCTGCGCAGCGTTGAGCCTTCGCACATCAATGAGACGGACCCACTTACTGAATCTACCCTGCTTAATCTGTTTGGTAGCAAGAGCAAGCACTGAGAGCAACTCAATCACTATTTTCACGCTTATCTCAGTCATGGAAGGAGTCAACGGGAGTTCGGTGTAGATTCGAAGGCGTTTCAGGAAATTTCCGAGGCATTCAAACAAGTCGACGAGCGCATCGTAGCTCGAGCTGACCCCACTGGCTGCCTGTAGGACCCACATATCATGAAGTGATGCAGTTGGAGAATGTGATGGGATGCGTACTGCGATGAGAACATCGATGCCAGCAAAGATCGCCTTTGCCGATTCGAACGGAACCTGGTAACAGAATTGGTGAAAAAGATAAATGGAAAGGATCTTTCGACTCACTAAGGTAATGGATGCGCCAAGAACAGCAGATAAGGTATGGACGACGTGGACTACTGGGCTAAGCCAGTTGATCAACTTGCGATTTCCTTCACGAAAATCTTTGAATTCTTTGGCCTTGTCTTCGAGTAGCTTAAGGACGTCATCGGGAGAACCGCAAGGCCGAAGGTTGTCGGCAAGGGGGTGGGTTGCCAGGTCTATCCCAACCTGCTTGCTGTAGTCGGCGAGAGCTGCTTCGAGGATGGGTTGGAGTGATATAGTAGACATTTGTGCACAGTTTCAAGAAATGATATGTGAGGGTGGTAGTACGAGCAGGGTGGTTAATATCCTCACAGCGGGCACTCGCGCTAGGCAAGGCAATCGCGTTCCTACCACGACACCGCCCTTGAAGTTCCTTCTGTTCCAGGTCAGACGCACAACTTTATGGTATGAGGCAGTGTCCAAGCAACTCGTCATACAGTAGACGAATCACCGATTGTCGAACCTAGAACACCAGCTCTGTAACTTGCGAAGGCAGTTACCCCTATCGGGATGTGCATCAGGAAGGACAATGGAATATTACTGGCAGTACTGGCGGTACTAGCCGAGACTGGTAGCCCTTAATTTTAGCGGGCGCCAGCCACCCCTAGTAACGACAGGTCATGACAGGTCATTTCCATTTTGCTGATCTGGGGCAATTAAGACGGAAGGGAAGGTCTTGGGCGTGGTGATATGGCAATATTTGGGCGTGAGCAGGCAGGGTGAGCCCACTGAATTCGAAGAGTGAGAAGCAAAGATCAAAGCGCAGTTCGAAAATGGTCAGCGGAGTACTACATCGTAGCAATCTTCAAAGGAAAGCGCCATATTTTTCGTGTCGACCCTGTCTAACCCTACCTCGTCCGCTCTAACAACACCTACGGTCCACCTGAACAACACATCCACATTGCAACAATAGCATTTGAAGGTGCCCTGTGATCCGGGGATGAGATATTTTGATGTGATTAGCCTGTATTCCTAACAGACGTCAATGAGGGTTTTACCGAGTTGCATAAATCACCGAGAAATCTCCAGGGGGCGACGGCCGCAAAACCTATCCTCAGCTCAGATGGCATCACAGAAAATGGCGATGATTTCATAACTAAAAGGACAACAGGGGTTAATAGTTCGTGGGAAGACGCAATCGGAAGGAGTGGGCGGAGTGTGACTTGTGATGCCAGACGGGTGGGTCTGATGGAGTGGAACAAAAAGTGGATGCCCATCTTACCCTCAAGGAGGGAGAAGAGGGGATGGTCGTGAATACTGTTGGCATCATCGCTTTTGTTTCGTTCAGATCTGATCAGGAGAGGTCTAGTATGAATTGCGCGATCAGACGAACAAGCTACACACCGTCTTTGGGACCACGGTGGTCTTTGAATACTTGCCAGTCACTGTGCGGAGCTCCCCTTGTTCCAACCTCCGTAATGCGTCCTCGATATCTGGCTATTTGCACCAGGCTTCTTAAGAGGTGTTTCTAGTCGAATTTAAGCAAGGGGATGCTCAGAGTCAGAGATGAATCCACTTGTCCGTCCTTGCTTCATCTCCTTTGTCGTAATAGCAAGCAGACACACCACTTCAGCCAAACCCTCCCCATCACGTTCGTCACCTCCGCAGTCGGTGGGACATCAGAATAGGTCCTGAGGCGTATAAAGGAACCCTCGTTTTTGTCGGAGAGTTCGATAAGCGCATCGCGACTCGCTGCGGTGTCCTTGCTGCCCGTGGGGGATGATACCATCACGGGTTATTATGGCAAATGCAGAGGGAGTATGTAAGAAGACTCACCAGGGGGGGGTATCCGATGCCAGAAAAAGTGATCCCTATAGGGGGGAAGTACCTGAAGTTAACATTACGACACAGGGCCAGTTATGAGGCAATGGTCAAACTCACCGTGCCAACGCCCTCGCCACGGGCGAAAGAGAGTGCGTCGAGGACATTTACTGTTAGCGTAAGCTACTAGTTAATTACTGCTCTGAGACCGATCGAGTTCGTTTGCTTTCCGTTGAAGTTCAGTGAGGATAGCTTCATGCTATATTCCTTTTTGGTATGGATAGCCGAGGCACACGGTTGAGGCACACTTGTAGAGGGAAAGAGTGATACCTGCTGTCGCTTTTCTCAAGCGCAAATACGAGTGGGATGTTACGAACGCGTGGAAAATGTGACGTCGGTGGGGGGGGGGAAGAGGCAACAGCGGCGGGATGCAGAGACGGATCAAACGCAGTTGTAGAACGTACACGAATAGGTTTTCCACTGCATTGGAATCAATTCATCGATTTTTCAAAACAGAAACATGGTGTCGATTGGTTTGTTCTTTCACGTTGGCGACAAATTTGTTGACTTAGTCGTCGATGATCAGTCGTCAGTTGTATGTTCATAAAGAGGAATTGCAAAGAAAGGACGAGAGAATCGAAACGGTTGGAAATCGGATACAAGAGCACGTGACAAGGCTACGTTAGTAGCTGGGAACGAGGTCCGCAGCGGAAGAGGGAAACGAAAGGGATACCGAAAAAGGCAAGGTGTGGATCCACGCGTGAGAAGCGCCGTTCGGACGGAGTAAGCGCTAGCAGACTACATACGTGTTGAAGTATATCATTGTGAGATGTTATTTCTGTTTCGTACCTAGCTGATTATTTTCGTGCGCTCGTGGTGCAAACCCGCGCGTTAGTCTACTTTATGTCTCGTGTGCTCGTACATTACCACCTCGGATCTCGGATCGATGTCCCGAATCATCGCCTGGTCGTACCAGTTGACCGCGGATTCGATATCGTGTTGCCCTGCGGAAGCAGAGCATAAAACTTTCGTACTATACAGTTCATAGTTCTCTATCTTATAAGTACTTACTCTTCGTATTGTAGCGCCTCAGTCGTTGCCTTCTAGTGTGCAAAGACTGAGGTGAGTTATCCCATAGTCTCTTACTGTTCTACGACGCGGTGTCGAAAGTATGCAGAAAGGAAAACGGGACGTAAAAGAGATAAAAGGAAGACACATGGTATTGCAGGTTTGCTCGCAATAAAGTGAGACGTTCACAAATTAACCTGAACAGGACATGGGGATGCGGAGGAGAATCGTCAGGAGGGGAAGCATGGCCACGCTCTACCGTAAAAAGAGAACAATTTACTATTGTAGTTTTTTCCAGATGCCACCAGTGCCTCGTCTTTGTGTGCGAATCAGCACCGTGGTCAAGTAATAATCGCGTAATCTCCAGATTTCCATATCTTGACGAAACATGCAACGAGGTCGCGCCGACGTTGGTTCTCGGGCTCAGGTAAGCCCCGCGCTCAATCAGCAATTTTGCCACCTCGAGATTCCCCTTGAATGATGCCACATGCAATGCGGACCAGCCACGGTTGTCCGTTTTGTTGATATCAGCACCTTGGTCAAGTAATGACCGTACGGTGTCAAGCTGTCTACTTGCTGACGCAGTATGCAGCGAGGGCTGCTCGGAGGCGGAGGGTTTCTCATTTTCTCTACGTTTCTGTAGCGGCTGAACAGTATTTGGGGGCCTATTCCGAAGTTGGAGGATTGACATAGATGGCTTCGCCACGCCATCCAGAGACATTTCAGCTGCTATGTGTACGAATAGGAAGTTAGCAACCTCAAGTTTCCCATTGTCGAATGCCAGGTCCAAGGGCGTCTTCCCGTCATTATTGTGTATGTTGAAATCCGCGCCACTCTCGAGAAGGAGCTTCACGACGTCAAGGTGGCCATTGCTTGCAGCTGAATGCAACGGGGTCCGGCCCGCGTCATTGGGGCGGTTCACGTCTGCACCGTTGTCAGTCAAAAACCGAACGACGTCCAAATGTCCGCTTTCCGATGCCCAATTCAGCGGTGTCCAGTCGTCCTCGTTATAGGAGTTCACATTTGCCCCGTGCTGGACTAGTAGCCGTGATATCTCCACGTATCCGATACAACAAGACACAGCCAATGGGGTTTCGTGCCATCTTGATAGAAGGTCGACGTCTGCGTTATGCTTGAGTAACAACCGCACAGCGTCAGCGCGTCCGCCCAGCGATGCTCTGTGCAGTGGATTGTACCCCCCACTATCTAGGACATTTACATCAGCGCCGCGCCGAAGAAGCGAGCATGCAACATCGATGTCGCCAACGTCAAATGCTACGATCCATGAAGTCATGTGAAATCCACCCCTCGCATCGATATCCCATGGATAGGTCGCGACCAGGTGCTCTATGAGCCAGCGGAGACGACAGTGTACAGCGTAATATAAAGGGGCCGCCTCTGGTTGCTCGGGGTGCTTCGTAGGCATGGATTCTCTCCAGGGGTCGTCAATGTCGTATATCCAGATCCACGCAGAGAAGTGCGGCTTCTCCCGATCAAAAAGGCGTTCCGTGGCATCTCGGATTGTCAATGACACATTCTCGAAGCGGCCATGTTCGAACCAGTGGCGTGCGGCGTAGTCAGCGAGTGGAAAGTTCCTAATGCTGTCTTTGTCGATGCGGTCGTCGAGCTGAAGTAAAACACCGAGGGAGGCTTGCGCGAGGGTGGCATGTGCCAAGTGGGGGATGATGTGATAGCGAGAGAGATCCTCGCTCGTGGTGGCAAGGCGATCCGACGTCAGGAATTCCTTGACAGAAAAATGGGCAAACTGAACGATTCGAGACCCGTTCACATTGACGACGGTGATGAGACTGGAGCACGCAGAAAGTACAGCTTCTTCCGCGTCGCCTAGTCGCCAGCCGGTGTTGAACTGTGGGAGCGCTCCTGCATCGAGGCGGACCGCCAGAATCTCCGCAAGCTCCTCAACGCGAAGTGGTCTAGCAGATACCGCGAGGCATTGGAAGAGTCGGCGTGCAAACTGTCCCTTCACTTTGTCGATCCTACGTAACATGTGTTCGTATGTTTCGTCTAACGTCTCTGGCAAGTGGTCCAAAATAGTATGGATACTTGCGGGGAAGCACCGGCGCAAGATGTCCAACAGGCAGTAAACCCATCTGAACCTGTGGCATGTAGTAAGCGACAGTCAAGAGAAACCATTGGAGGAATTGCTTACATGCCGTCTGCTTTCTCTGAGAGTGTGTCGATAACCAGCTGCTTATTCTCTGCCGTCCATCTCCGCATATTTCGATCAGAGTGTACAGCCAATTTGATATATCCCGAGATGTCTGCCGCTTGCCCACTTTCTTCGTGGAGTGAAACACGGAACAGCGCCATAGGTTCGAGAAGGGTCTGAATGTCGATTTCCGGACGACTCGAGACGCATATATGTACATTTGGAAGTTGTAAATTCACGACGTCCTCCAAAAATTGAAGCACCTTTTCACGAGCGGTGGGAGTTCCGGATATGTTAGGGGATTCGTCGAGAGCATCTATGATGATGTACTTCGCCAGCTGTCCTTCGATTTTGAGCATATCCGTCAGACATTGGGAGAGCGCGTCGTCTGAAGGCTGCTGTACTCCTTCGTCGTGGTCCAAATAGAAACGAGAGAAAATATGATGGCAGGCATCAGACCTGGCGCTGAGCTGGAAGATGAGGGAGGAGAGGAGATCACGTCTGTGTTGCTTCTTAGTGTCCCTGAAGTTGAAGAAAAAGTAGGCCATCAGAGCTAGTCCTGCCTTGCGCATCCTGTCGATTTCTCGGATGATCGTAGACCTACAAGAGTGTGTGAATATCTACAATCGAAGGTGATGAAAGGCTACGCACATCAGAATAGTTTTCCCGGAACCCGCTACAGCGAGGGATATGAATCAGAATTATCACAGGGGCGATGTTAGAAACGCACGTTTTCCATGAATCCACAACAAGGAACCCTTCGCGTTCCACTCGGCGAAGACGCTTCCCTCGCAGAACCACGTTGCAGTCCCATCTTGTTGGATTTCACGCGCGATGTTGTAGTCCGGTGACGGATCTGGAGGGGCGAGCCAACTCCGGGACTCCCTTTGCAAGCGATCACCTATGCCCAGCTTAAGCGCCATGGGATCACAGTGGTAGAATCGATTATTAACGGACGCTTGATCTTGTTTATATCGTCCGCAATCTGTTGCATCATACCTGCAGTCCCAATCAGTTTCTGTGATGCCGATTCCTGAACACAGTAAAAGCTCACCCAAAGCCTTCCAGATGCCGTCCACTGACGCTTTGCCATCTATCAAGACAACTCCTCGTTTAAACGTCCAATCCCGGCTGAGGACATCCGCGTACCATTTATGACCACCTTGACACTATTCATAAGTCCGTAGACAACTTCGAGCGTCTGTGCCATTGTCATCCGACCTTCCTCTTGGGTGAGACGATCCAGTCTGCGTAGGACAGCCTCGATCTCGGTTTCTCCTAGTAGCCTCTTTGCAAATTTCTCTGCGCGACGTTGAGCCTTCACATATCAAAGAGATGGATCTACTTACTGAATCTACCCTGCTTAATCTGTTTGGTAGCGAGAGCAAGCACGGAGAGTAACTCGACCATTATCTTTACGCTGATCTCCGCCATCGAAGGAGTCAAGAGATCGGTGTAGATTCGAAGGCGTTTCAGGAAATTTCCGAGGCATTCAAACAAGTCGACGAGCGCATCGTAGCTCGAGGTGACGCCCATGGCTGCCTGCAGTATCCAGATATGATGAGATGATGGAGTCGGAAAATGTAATGGGATACGTACTGCGATTAGAACGTCAATTCCAGTAAATATCGCGTTTGCTGGCCCGAACAGAACCTGGTAATAGAATTGGTATAAAAAAAAAGTACATGGAAAGAAGATTTTTCGACTTACTAAGGTAATGGATGCGCCAAGAACAGTAGATAACGTATAAACGATGTGGACTATCGGGCTAAGCCACTTGATCAACTTGCGATTTCCTTCACGAAAATCTTTGAATTCTTTGGCCTTGTCTTCGAGTAGCTTAAGGACGTCATCGGGAGAACCGCAAGGCCGAAGGTTGTCGGCAAGGGGGTGGGTTGCCAGGTCTATCCCAACCTGCTTGTTGTAGTCGGTGAGAGCTGCATCAAGGATTGGTTGAAATGATATGGAAGACATTTGTTCACGGTCTCCCACAGAGATATGCTTGGGTGATAGGCCTGGTGGGTAGGGAAAAGCCATACGTTCGGTACTTACTAAGCCAACCACGGTAGTGCCGCTTCTTGCATTCACTACCGGACGCACAATTTGACCATATGAGACACTCCGAGGCCGTTTCTGTGTCTTACATCAGATGGAGTCAGATACACGTCTGACCATCGACCTTCGTCTGATGTTTGACGATGATACACCTGTATACCTGCTTCGTATTCTTGTGAAGGCAGCTACCCTACCGGTGAGGGAGACGACGAAGAGGGGTTAGGACAGTGTCAGGGCGTTGATTTGGACAATTTCCGCCGCGGAATGGTTGTGAGAACTCACCCAGTTCGGAAAGAAAGTGAGCGACGAAGATCAAAATGCATTTCGAAAATGGTCAACGTATAGATTTATCATAATCTTCAATGGAAAGTGTCACACTTTACGAGTCGCTCATAAGTGTTGTCCGTGTTAGAGAAGCGCCCATCTCCACCCCTTCATGCTCCCACTTTGAAAAGTGGGACATCACCATCAGCACAAACGATGGGAGAATGAAATACTAACATTTTTCCTTGAGATTACGAGCGTCGAGCTTGTCCACGGGCCGGTCTATGACTCCGTGGGGATCAATATATTTACAGCCATCGAATTACAGTTGGGGAAAAAAAGATGCTAGTGAGCTACGTACCAAGATATCACGACGGTATCACATCGTACTTGATGCCTTGAGACTTGCAAAACACCATACATCCCTTTGCCTTTCAAACAAAAAAAGTACCGTCCGCCATCAGCCCAACTTCTCCCTCGCCCTACCTGGGCTGTAGGACACCTCATCAGCGGTGGCACCGAACATGCATCACCCCCGAAACGAGATCAAAAACAAGGCATAACAGAACAATCACACCGTAGCTCGTAAAATAAAACGCTTCCATTGCAAAGATGCGCATGCAACACCGACACTACAGCCTTACCTTTTCAGGGGTTTCGCCACAGGGGTAACGAAACATATTATGTCCAGCCTGTGACCCCAACAGAAGTCGATTAGGTTTAGGGGAGTTGCCTAGTTCACCGAGAAACCTCCAGGCGGCGATGGCCACGAAGCATATCCAAATACCCCAGACAGCGTCACAGGAAACAGAGATAATCTCGCAGTTGAAGAACCACTGGGATAAAACGCCAGCGGGCGTAGGTGATTCGAACAAGTGAGTGAAGCGTAATATGCCGAAGAGGAGTACATACAAAGTACGAGTGGCCATCCTGCTTGGAAGCGAAGAGGGATAGGCCACGATCAATATGTGTCGTGGGAGCGATGACGACGAACACAATAAGTTAGGAACTGCGGACGCCCGATGACCTTGCTCGGAAGCCCTCAGAAATTGTGGCGTCCAGTCTGACAGGAGATCTGGCTGGGGAGGAGTAACAGAGTAAGGATAAACGAGGCTCACCTTGTGATCTGATGCGCCGCAGGAGTGGTGGAGTACAGTGATTGAGACGTTATCGCGACGAGGATTAGTGATCATGGAGTGCCCTGAAGGAGTTAGTGTGGCCCAGAACAATAGAGGTCATGGACGGAGATTTTTCCATTTTTCCATAGAAGAGTCCAAGAGAAAATGGTCTTCCAGTCCAACATATACACTTACGCGAAAGCTCCTTCGCCTCATCGAGGATTGGACCAGGCTCGCGGGAAATGTGAAGTTAAGCAAATCCACCACCTGGGCACGGTTGACCACGCGTTGAAGGAATATGATAAAGAGTACCATTGTCCCGGAATAGCACAGTACCGGGAGTGTACTAGGCAGCGGGTGGCTACATGCCAGGTGCTACACCTGGTGGAAGACAACTCAACATAAACGACAACAAAAAATTTCGATAACAGGTCGTGTTTAAAATGCGGTACCGCCACCTGTTGGCCCGAAGCGTCCTCTAACATTCCTCTAACCCGGATCCTGGGTTTGGAATTGTGCTTGCTTACCTGGGCCATACAATCGATATCCCCCCCTAGCAGTAACGTCGAGTACGGTTCCTGTCATGGAGAGCAGGATCCTGCCGCCATCCTTTGAATCTGTCGGGGGCTTGTGGGAGACAGATTAGGATGGCATGATGATGCGGAAAAGGTAGAGGATGTAGAGTCGCAAGGCAGGTGTGCGGAGAAGGACATTGGGTGGCGACCCTAACCCCAGCCCAGGGCAAAATTAACTCGTTCCCTCCTCCACCCAACACCTTCTGCCGACCACATTTTGGGAACACCCGACCAGACGCGTCGGCGCAATCACTTCCGATCGACTCTCCTGGCTTGAGCAGGTTTATAGCAAGATGAGGTGTTCCCCTGACAAATTTTGCGACATCCGTCGACGATGAGTCCTACGTATCAACAGAGTTCCTTTTCCATAATTACGAAAAAGTATTCAATTGTGAAGCACAACAAACTCTACTCAATTACCACATTTCAGACATGACACCCTAGACAATTGAGTGCGCCTCCAGTGACGTCTGCACTCGAGCCATGGCATCATTACGGCGAACTCAAGTTGGTATTGCCAAGGCCCAACGGGAAAGCACACAGAGTTCGTCCGATGTCTAATACTTGTCTGATACACAATGCATAATACCTTGTGCCATACTAGTATCATACTCGCGTGCGTCCCTTTCCCGGTGGCACTGCCACCCCGTTCACATCAACACCGATCCCGATCCCCAACCCTAATCTCATCGCCATACCCAGACACACGCCGAATCCTGCGGTCTTACCAAACGCGCCACCATCTCGCCGGGTGCCTAGTGGCATCTCCTCAGCCGCAGTGATGCTTGCGGTGGGCTTCCCAAGCATACTCTCGAGACCCAGGCGGAAGCCCTTGATACACTCGTCGGCCAGCGTCGAGGCGCACCGGGGATCGGATCGCGACAGGACTGGAGAAAAAGGGTGGTCGTAGTTGTGGTGGATTAGTGTGGCATTACTGGGCGTTGTTGGGTGGGGAGGTGGAGCGCATATAGGTCTTCTAGAAAGGGCCGCCGAGGTAAGTGGCGAGTGTGCCTGGGACGACCCGGTTGCCGATGGCGACGTTGATTGAATTGCCCGCCATCTTAGCTGCCCACTTGGGCATTCATCTATAGGTATGCGGCCTGAGAGTCGACGCAACGGCTTTGTCCCCCTCCTCGATGGCACCGTCAATCGTCGGCTCCCTGGTCGCCATTTCATGACGCTGCACAACACACGGTTGCACGTTGTGGGGATGTAGAGTGGCATATCTTGACCCGGAGACGTCTTCAGAGGAACCCGGAGAGGAAGGTGGTGGTTTGTGTGTTGGTCCCTGGTACCCGGAGACTCGCTGAGTTTAGTCGCTCATCAAAGCACACTTTTCTATTAAGAATTCACGAATCACAAAAGGGAATAGCAGACGGACCATAAAAGTCGATGCTATTCCTTGTAATGTGAAATTGAAACACATCTGAGTGTGCCTCGAGGTGCCCACGGATTCAGAATTAGTCGTCTTCCTCTCTTCGCCGTCAAGTTGTCGAATGGCATCTGTCTCGCAGCAGATTGACACCCTCAATACGATATTTCTTGGTCTTGGGAATAAAAGTCTAGAGACCCGTCTCCAATCTGCTCTCGAATTACGCCGATATGTGCGTGCTTCTGCTGCTGACGTATTGTCTGCGCTTAATGGGGACCATCCTTAGGTTGCCACAATGGTGGATGAAATGTCCTCAGATGCTGCGATAAAGCCATGGGAAGATTCCATAAATCAAAGACTGTTTGACCTGGTACATAGCCCTCACAGTCACGATAAATTAGGAGGCATTCTTGCCGTTGGTGTGCATCTCCTCTTATGCCATGATTCAACTCAGCTTGCGAACTCTGATTGTTCTAGACCACCTTCTAGATGTGCATGGCGAAGAGACGATTGAGTTCGAACACAATCTTTTCCGCTTCTACAATTATGTCAAGTCTCTTTTACCTAATGAAGACCTCAACGTCATGCTTGCTGCCTCCAAGACACTCGGAAGATTGCGGGGATTGGTGGCGCGGCTTTTGGAGAGCATCTCATGGACTATGAAGTGCCTGCTGCTATCGGCTTGTTGCAAGGGGACAAACAAGAGCTCCGTTACGGTGGTGTGCTCATCTTGAAAGAGCTCGCCCGGAACAGCCCCGTTTACTTTCATTCGCACATCGACCTCGTCTTTGACAAAATCCTTGTGCCTATTCGAGACCCACACGTGATTGTCAGAGAGGGCGCAGCTGAACTTCTCGCCGCTTGTCTCGAGATCGTCGCTCAGAAGGAACGACAGGGAAGGACCGCTCATCTCTCCAAGATCCTTGCTGACGCGCAGGCTGGACTAAAAATGAGTCAACCCACCGAGATCATTCACGGTGCATTGCTTACATACCGAGAACTTCTACTCCATGGCGGCATGGTGAGTTCATTCACCCTCTGAGGTTGTTCAAATGACCCGATCTTTATAGTTTATGCGCGAGAATTTCATGGACACAGTAGAAAGTATCTTGCGCTTCGGGACTTCTCGTGACCCCTTCGTACGGAAGATGGTCATCACACTTATTCCTACCCTCGCCGTGTACGACACTCAGACCTTCGGCGAACACTTCCTTCACGGGGCTATGGGCCATCTTCTGACCCTTCTCGATAAATCAAATGATCGAGAGTCCGGTACGCTTAACCTGTTATTCCTCTCATCCACTCTCACTCCTGTTCAAGTATTCGCTGCTATTGGACACGTCGCAAGGGCTGTTGGTAGTGATATGATCAAGCCGTTCCTCGACTCCATCATGCAGCAGTTTGGTGAGGACGGGGGCGAGGCTGCAAGTATCGAATGGTGAGACGAGAGAAGAGCCGGCGTGGCGTGGTACACCCTTCGAGGCCGCGGGTTTATGGCCGAAGTCGCTAATTGCGACCCCCACACATCGCCCATGATACACTCAATTCATCCCATTGCGTTCTTTGGTTTGTGATAAAAAAACGTCGTGGACACCTGTGCCAATAGATGCGACAGGATTACAGTAAGGCAAACAAAAATATATCATTTCGGGTGCGAGATTCGAAAGTCTGTCGAGCGGTTGGTCTATCTGGGTCAACTCCATCTAATCAGAGACGAGCACCAAAACAAGCACTGAGGACCACGCACCTATTTTTCAAAAACTGTCGGGGGTGAATCAAAATTCGACCTCGGTCTCAGATTCTAGGCTCGGGGAGGCACGCAAGTTACCGAGCTGCCTCCGGCCTCGCGCATCCAAGAAGCGCCTCGTATCTTGTCGGACACATCCAAAGCAGTCCTGTCCGACTACGGCTTGTTCGTTGAAACCGCCTTGGTGGACGGCCTGAACAATACACGGTAATTCGTCTATCCTGCTATGCACCAATGATGCGTCGCGACTTGACATATTTACCTTCTTTTCACCCGATTCATCCTTGACCCTACATTCCAGAGGAGTGTGTGTGACTGCTCACCTAGACCATAGAATGTCCTATCGGCAGTGACAATGAACACCCATCGGCTCTAACGCGAGGTCAAAAACGAAATAAAACAACGAAAGACTAATTTACGGTCCTGCTCGCAGCTTGCGCGTACCACAGGCGCACACACAGTTCGTCTGATATGTCCCGAAAAGTTCTTTCCGACAACAGCTCGTTCATGAAACTTGCGAACAAATTGAACGACACACAGATACCGCAACTTTTCCTCAGCCTGAAATCCTAGACAGAAGTCGACCGCGGGTGCTCAGCAACTCTTGGCGTCCCATCGTCCAGGGAGAAACGAGCGAATGGAACTAATACATTATCATATTGCGCCGCGGAAGTGGGCTTCTGGAAAATTTGGTGATGGAAAACGGTGATGGGGATTTTTGCGAATTCATAGCAACCTGATGAGGGATGCTAGGAGAAGAATTGGGAAGGCAAATATATGCTGTGGGCCGGGTGGCATGTGCCGACGGTCACGCGGTCACGGTTGCCGCGGATTGGAACTACCATCGGTCTGCGCCTAAACGCTGTACACAGATGAGATGGAGTGGTGAACAGAGCATCACCCATTTTAGGGCGAAAAACTATACTTTCTCTGTAACTTAGAACGACGGAAGATGGACAGAGATTTATCTTTTTCCAAACGAGCCAAAAACGATAGGTGAAAACAGGAAACGATTCTCCGATCGAACACGCCTTTCAAGTTGTTGACGAGCTCCTTGACCTCACTAGGAAGGTGAATAGGAGCGCGCGAAATTCGATATCGAACCGGTTTAGTGTGATCGACGACGAATTATGGGGACACTCGGATGGCAGAGCTGTGGGGATTTTGCAAGCCCGAAACATCATCGGAAATATACTCGTGGTAGTATATATCACACATCCGAACAGTCCGAACAAAAAACAATACCGTGATGGCGTAACTGGCCTCTGCTAGTTCTCATAGTCGTATCGGTGTCATGATGGAGCCGGATTCAAAACCGGATGAACACTACATGTACGGTGACGCCGTGTCTTCCAAAGCCTGCGCTTCATATGTAACGTACCACATTCCGACAGGAACTCTGCCGTTGCGCAACTCGCCAAAGGAACCCACCAGCAGCGAGGACTCGGACCCCAAAAATCTATCCTCAGAGCCCCGACGACGTTACACAGCATGGTGATGACATCGTGGCCAACTAGAAAGTACGACATACGGGGGGGAAAGGTTTGACAAAGCTGAGACCTACCCTCAGAATCGACCACCAAGTGGGCAGGCGGATGATGCGGGCCGATCGCGATCGGCAAGGTAGCCTGGCGAGGCAACCGTGACGGCGGGTAGGAATGATGAAAGGCGTAAGCTGGGAACTACGTGCTCGGAAACCTTGCTTGACGGCCCTTAGGAGTCTTGGCGTCCCGTCGTCCATGGACAAAAGAGCTAGAAGAGAAAGAAGAGAAAACGGGGGGCTTACCTTTTAACCCTGCGTGCTGCTGCAACCCGGAAAGTCAGCTATTCGACAATTTGATACATTACGGTGTGAGGACATTATCGCAACGAGGCTTAGGAAATACCCTAAGGAAAAAGGGTAGTTGTATTAGCCTAGAATCACGGGAGATTTTATTTGTCCCAATGAGCCAAAATTGCCAGAAGGAAACGATCCTCTAATCGAACACATCTTTGTGAATGTTGATAAGGAGCACGCGAAAGGCGAGTTGAACTTGATGTGAGCCTGATTGGCTACGAATAACGGGAAAATTCAGGTCACAGAGCTCATGTCATTGGGATTTGGGAAGGCCCATGTACATCCTTTGGCGAGAAAAGCGAGATAACGTGCGACAGTACATACCACACATCCGAACTAAGTTATTGGGAAGCCCAAAGAACCTATTGTAGGACGCCTAACTTGAAGGCTCGCAACTCACGCCCCACCAAACTCAACACTTGGCGGAGTCTGAGCCACTCTCTGCATGGGAGTGAGGGAGATTTCAGGTGAAAGGACTTAACTACGATCGCCGATTTCGGTTTCAAAGTAGAGCGCATAGGTGACATGCTACGTAGGGTAGGATACTCGGCCCTGGGGTGCACACTGCTTGCATATTATATGGATTCAAAAAAATAAAAAGGTATTGGGAACAATCTCGTGATGGTACAACTTTGAACCGGCTTCTGATAGTTCTCATCTCGTATCAATGTCAGTGATGGGGTCGTAATAGGAATCGAAATCAGGTAAATACTACCTGTACGGTGACCCCGTGTCCGAAGCCTACGCCTCATATGTACGTACCATGCTCCGAAAGGAACTCTGCCATCTTGAGTTGTCCATGTGCCATCGCTGCTTGTCTTGCAGTCCGCCCACTGGCGTTACGAATATCCAGATCTGCGCCACGCTCTACTAAGAGCAGGGCAATATCGAGGTGCCCCATCGACGATGCGAAATGCAACGGAGTCCACTGCTCCGGATTACGCGTTTTTATGTCCACATCAGCTCCATGGTCGAGTAATAATCGCGTAACCTCCAGATGTCCTTTACTTGACGTAATATGCAACGGGGTCCAGCCGCTTATGTTTCGCGAGTTCACGTACGAACCACATTCAATCAGAAGTTTTACCACCTCGAGATGCCCATTGAACGATGCCCCATGCAATGCGATGTTGCGACGGCGGGTCTTCTCGTTAACATCAAAGCCACGGTCAAGTAATGACCGTACGATGTCGAGCTGTCCATTTTTTGACGCAGTGTACAGCGGGGGCAGCTCGTCGTTGAGGGGTTTCGCCTTTTCTCCATCTTTCCGTTGTAGTTGTACAGTATTGAGGGGCTTATTTTGTGGTTGGAGGTGTGACGTAGATGGCTTCACCACGGCGTCCGAAGACATCTGACTTGCCACGAGTATGGATAGGAAGCTTGCGACCTCGAGCATCCCATTGTCGGATGCCAGGTCCAAGGCCGTCTTCCCGTCGTCATTAAAAATATTGATATCTGCGCCACTCTCGAGAAGGAGCTTCACGACGTCAAGATGGCCATTGCTTGCCGCTGAATGCAACGGGGTCAGGCCTTTTTCATCGGGGGAATCCATGTCGGCGCCGTTTTCAATTAAGAACCGAACGACGTCCAAATGTCCGTTATCCGATGCAAAATTCAGCGGGGTCCAGTCCTCCAAGTCTCGAGAGTTCACATTCGCCCCGTGCTGGACTAGCAGTCGCGATACCTCCAACGATCCGATAGAGGAAGCTAGATCTAAAGGAGTCGCGTGCTCTCGTGTTCGAAGATCGACATTTGTATTGTGCTCGAGTAACAACCGCACAATGTCAGCGCGTCCGTCTTCTGATGCTCTGTGCAGTGGATTTTGCCCGACGCTATCCAGGACATTTACATCGGCGCCACGCTGAAGGAGCGAACATGCAACGTCAATGTCGCCAATGTGGAATGCCGCGATCCATGGGGTGTTGTGATACCCTCCCCCGGCATTAATATCCCCTGGGTAAGTTGCGATCAAGGTGTTCTATAAGCCAGCGGAACCGACAAAGTACAGCGTAATATAATGGGGCCGCCTCTGGTCGCTCCGGGTGCTTCGTAGGCATGGATTCCCGCCAGGGGTCGTCCATGTCGTATATCCAGACCCATGCAGAGAAGTGGGGATTCTCTCGATCGAACAGGCGTTCCGTGGCATCTCGGATGGTCGGTGATACATTCTCGAACCAACCATGTTCGAACCAATGTCGTGCGGCGTAATCCGCAAGCGGAAAGTTCCTAATGCTGTCCTTGTCGACGCGGTCGTCGAGTTGAAGTAAGACACCAAGGGAGGCTTGCGCGAGAGTGGCATGTGCCAAGTGAGGGACAATGTGATAGCAAGAGAGGTCCTCGCTTGCGGTGGCAAGGCGGTCCGATGTCAGGAATTCCTTCACGGAAAAGTGGGAAAACTGGACGATTCGAGACCCGTTCACATCGACGATGGTGATGAGACTGGAGCAAGCAGAAAGTACGGCTTCTTCCGCATCGCCTAGTCGCCAGCTCGTGTTAAACTGTGGGAGCGCTCCAACTTTAAACCGGACTGCCAGGATCTCTGCGAGCTCCTCGACGCGAAGTGGTCTAACAGATACCGCGAGACATTGGAAGAGTCGGTGCGCGAACTGGCGCTTCACTTTGTCGATCCTATGTAACGTGTGTTCGTATGTTTCGTCTAACGTCTCTGGCAAGTGGTCCAAAATAGTATGGATACTTGCGGGGAAGCATCGACGCAAGATGTCCAACAGGCAGTAGACCCATCTGAACCTGTGGCATTTATTAAGTGGCAGTCCAAAGAAACCGTGAGAGGAATCGCTTACATGCCGTTTGCTTTCTCTGAGAGCGTATCGATAACCAGCCGCTTATTCTCTGCCGTCCATCTTCGCATATTTCGATCGGAGTGTACGACTGATTTGATGTATTCAGAGATGTCTGCCATTTGTCCACTCTCTTCATGGAGTGACACACGGAACAGCGCCAAAGGTTCGAGAACGGATAGAATGTCGAACTCCGGGCGACTGGAGACGCAAACGTGTACATTTGGAAGTTGTAAACCGACGAGATCTTCCAGGAACTGGAGTACATCTTCACGAGGGGTGGGCATGCCGGAGATGTTAGGGGATTCGTCAAGAGCGTCTATAATGATGTACGTCACAGGCTGCCCTGGGACCTTGAGCATTTCCGTCAGGCATTGGGAGAGTGCGTCGTCTGAAGGCTGCTGTGCTCCTTCGTCGTGATCCAAATAGAAACGAGAAAAAATATGATGGCAGGTATCAGACCTGGCGCTGAGCTGGAAGAGGAGGGAGGAGAGAAGATCGCGTCTGTGTTGCTTCTTAGTGTCCCTGAAGTCGAAGAAAAAGTAGGCCATTAAAGCTAGTCCAGCCCTGCGCATCCTGTCGATTTCTCGGATGATCGTGGACCTAGAAGTGTGCGTGAATATCCACAATCTGAGGTGGTGAGACGCTACATACATCAGAATAGTTTTCCCTGAACCCGCTACAGGGAGGGAAAGGAATCAGGACTCGGATCGTCGCAAGGCCGATATTGAAGACGCACGTTTTCCATGAATCCACAACAGGAAGCCCTTCGTGTTCCACTCGGCGAAGATGCTCCCCTGGAAGAACCACGTGGCGGTTCCGTCTTGATGAATTTTACACGCAATGTTGTAGTTGGGTGATGGATCCGGAGGTGTGAGCCAACTTCGGGACTCCCTTTGCAAGCGATCCCCTACAAAGTAGCTTTAGTGCCACGTGACTACAATGGTAGAAGCGATCAAGAACGAACGCTTGATCTTGTTTATATCGTTCGCGATCTGTTGCATCATATCTACCGTCCTGATCAGCTTCTGTGACACCGGTTCCCGAACACAATAAAAGCTCACCCAAAGCCTTCCAGATACCGTCTACAGATGCTTTGCCATCTACAGGGTCAAGTCTTTAATTGAACGTCTATAACCAGCTGAGAACCTTCGCATACCATTCATGACTACCTTGACATTATTCACAAGTCCGTGAACCACTCCAAGCGTCTGGGCCACAGTCATCCGGCCTTCCTCCTGGGTGAGACGGTCCAGCCTGCGTAGGACGGCCTCAATCTCGCTTTCTCCTAGCAGCTTCTTTGCGAATTTCTCTGCCCAGCGTTGAACGTTGAGCCTTCGCACATCAATGAGACGGACCCACTTACTGAGTCTACCCTGCTTAATCTGTTTGGTAGCAAGAGCAAGCACTGAGAGCAACTCGATCATTATTTTGACGCTTATCTCAGTCATGGAAGGAGTCGAGGGGAGATCGGTGTAAATTCGAAGGCGTTTCAGGAAATTTCCGAGGCATTCAAACAAGTCGACGAGCGCATCGTAGCTCGAGCTGACCCCACTGGCTGCCTATAGGACCCACATATCATGAAGCGATGCAGTTGGAGAATGTGATGGGATGCGTACTGCGATGAGAACATCGATGCCAGCGAAGATCGCCTTTGCAGGTTCGAACGGAACCTGGTAACAGAATTGGTGAAAAAGGTAAATGGAAGGGATCTTTCGACTCACTAAGGTAATGGATGCGCCAAGAACAGCAGATAAGGTATTGACGACGTGGACTACTGGGCTAAGCCAGTTGATCAACTTGCGATTTCCTTCACGAAAATCTTTGAATTCTTTGGCCTTGTCTTCGAGTAGCTTAAGGACATCATCGGGAGAGCCGCAACGTCGAAGGTTGTCGGCGAGGGGGTGGGTTGCCAAGTCTATCCCAACCTGCTTGCTGTAGTCGGCGAGAGCTGCATCGAGGATGGTTTGGAGTGATATAGTAGGCATTTGTGCACAGTTTCAAGAAATGATATGCGAGGGTGGTAGTACGAGCAGGGTGGTTAATATCCTCACAGCGGGCACTCGCGCTAGGCAAGGTAATTGCGTTCCCACCAGGACACCGCCCTTGAAGTTCCTTCTATGTTCCAGGTTAGACGCACAACTCTATGATATGAGGCAGTGTCGAAACAACTCGTCACACAGTAGATGAAATCATTGATTATCGAACCTAGAACACTAGCTCTGTGACTTGCGAAGGCAGTTACCTATCGGGATGTGGAGCAATTAAGACAGAAGGGAAGGTCTTGGGTGTGGTGATATGGCAATATTTGGGCATGAGCAGGCAGGGAGGGCCCACTGAATCCGAAAAGTGAGAAGCAAAGATCAAAGCGCAGTTCGAAAATGGTCAACGGGGTACTACATCGTAGCAATCTTCAAAGGAAAGCGCCATATTTTTCGTGTCGACCCTGTCTAACCCTACCTCGTCCGTTCTAACAACACCTACGGTCCACCTGAAAAACACGTCTACATCGAAATAATAGCATTTGAAGGCGCTCTGTGATCTGGGGATGAGATATTTTGACGTGATTAGCCTGTATTCCTGACAGACGTTAATGAGGGTTTACCGAGTTGCCTAAATCACTAAGAAATCTCCAGGATGTGCCGACCGCAAAACCTATCCTCAGCTATTCGAGATCGACCCCTTTTCGCCCTCCTTCAGAGTAGGGTGGGCGTCCACTTCTTGTTCCACTCCATCAGATCCGCCCATCTGGCATCACAAGTTGCACTTCGCCCACTCGCCCGGATCCTGTCTTCCCACGGACTATTAACCCCTATTGTTCAGCTATGAAATGACCGCCATTTTCTGTAATGCCGTCTGGGAAAGAGCAGCGTAACTTAATCGTGGCAAAGGCGGGAACGACCAGAGGCAGTTGAGACTTCTAGTACTCAGTAAGCTCGCTTGGTAGCGTCCCGTCGCCCAGGAGAAAGCGGGTGGGAAAGAGACAGGGCTCGGATTCCAACCAGTGCGATGTGCACAGGTAAGATTCTAAAAGATTTATGATGGAAAACGCGGTGATGAGGTTGATGGAGATTACGCGGCAACCCGAGGACGGAGTGGAGAGCCACGGGATACATGTAGGTACCATTTGCGCCACAGATTCTTTATCTGTGTCATTGGAGGAGATAGGTGTAGACAAAGGATTGGAAATTGGTAAACGGGGGGAGTAAGTACAGGGACGGTACTAAGTTACTGTAAACTGTTTCACTCAAAATACCGTGATAAGCCACGCTTTCTCACGGCTACTTCGACCCCACCACGAGCCTGAGATGGCTCTCAGGCTCCAGCTTCGGCTTTGATCTCCCCAGGCCGTCTTACCCTTGCATGAGCGGCTCAGGCATTACTCGAACCTCAAGCTGGGAAAGTCTATAACAAAATCTGATGCGATAGCACAAGGGCAACGCGTCCCCTTACTAAATTGTGACATCCATTAGTGTGTCAATGACGAGTCTAGCAACCGCGCAGAATACTTTCACCAAAAGTAGTTTATTTCACAGGGAAGTCTGTGCCAAAAATTTCAGACCTATATCATCGAATGCGCATCTAACGATGCGTGCGTGTACCATGACTTTGCGGCGCAACCGCGTTGGTATTGCCAAGGGCCAGTGGGAGCAAGGAGTGGGAGGGAACCCATAGTGGATCCAAACATCGGGCACATCATATTTTATGCCATACTCAACTGTTGCTGCGGAATACCGAGGCTGGGTCCCTTCCTGGTGGTACTGCCACCCCATTCATACGAACACCGACCTCCATCCCCGAGTTCAGTCCCGTCTCCGAGCCCAGACCGCCACACCACACGCGCCGCCGTCTTTCCAGGGATCCCGGTGCGTCTCCTCGGCTATCGTGACGCTCACAGCGTGGTTACCGGGGATGCTCTCGCGGTGGAGGTCGATGCCCTCGATGCGCCAATTGAACGCGCAGCCTTCTTCATGACCGTGGTCAAGCTTGAAAGTGCACAGCTCTCGCATAAACTGGTTGGGTACCTTTGAGAAAAATTAGCAATAACTCGGACACATTCGAACCCCGCGCGCACGCGAGACCCGACGTGACCAACGTCGAGGCACCTGCGAGGATGACCGCGAGTGAAGATCGGAGAACAAGAGGTTATGGTGGTTTAGTAGGCCCGCTCGGTGTTGATGGGTGGGTGGGGACAGGACACCTACGGATTTTCCCAAGAGTCTCGCTGCCGGTGCCAGCGGCCTAGTCCGACTTGGACGCCGATGGCGATATCGAGCGAGTAACCTGTCATATTAGCTGCTCGCGTGGGCCACAACGGGAGGAATGTGTGATAATCGGTTCAAACGGCCACGCACCCACTTGACGGGTTCACCTCTCCGCGCTGGAAGCGTCGACCGCTGGCTGAAGCCTCTCACCAATTATTGGTGCTGTACTGCGCACAGTGCACGACACAGATAGCCCATATGCATACGTGAGCAATGAAAAACAAACGATATCATCTATTCGCATCTGGCGGATTTTCCCTCTAGCACGATCCAATCATCGTTTCAGGCACCGAATAGTACGTCCCGTCATCAAGCGAGTGAGCGCTGACGGCACATGCGAACACATTTCTGGTACAGCTGCGGGTCGGTGCAAGGAATGCGATCGATCCCCCAGTGGCGCTGTGGGGCGTGCAGGAGGGTGTAGACTGCTTACTGTGTTTGCAGACGTGGCGGTTCTCGTCTGCTGATGCGGTTGCCCGGTACCGGGATATTCCCGTGGGTGGGGGATTTGGATGTCGCCCACGTTGCTCTCTGGAGCCAGGGAACTCTGTGTTGTCGGTCATCAATGAATTCATGGGTCGCGAAGAGAAGTACAAGGCATGCCATATAAGTCGAGGCTGTTGCCTGTGATGTGAAAGTGAGACACCTTCTACGACTCCGGGCCGTGCGGAAAAGTCGCAACTCATCTATATATACAATAGACGTTGGTCCCCGAAAAGGAAACAGGTCGGCCCAAAAAGTAGCCACTTGCTGATGTAATAGTGACTAAGCAAAATTCCTGTCCTCTCTTCAGAAAGGTGGCTGGCCGCTCAAAAAGGCAACCACGATTTGTAAGCAAGTCCGGACTCAACATTGCCCATGCCCAAGCAAACTAGCTTCATCTTGAAAAACAAAACCAGTCATTTGTAAGTGAACACACACACACATTTGGAAATTTCATTCCCTTTGCCCCCATCAAAGCCTCTACATCACAAAAAAACACTGTCCCCTGCCTCAACAACACTTCAATTTATCTTCTCAAAAATTTAAGGCTTCTCTACCCACCTCCTATCCCTCTATTTTCATCATCAAATGTGTGTTTACCTCTTTAATCCCTATATATATTATTTTCTGATATGCTTTTTTTAGTTTTTGGTGCCCTTTTATATATGTTTCCTTTATCTACTATTGTTAAATTTACTGTTCTAAATATTTTTAGTGGCTTCTTTTGGTTCTTTCAGTACTTAGGGGGTGACTGTTATGTGTCCACTGGCACATGGCTCAACTTGAGTGGGATAACAGCGACACTACCAATAAACAACTTAGCGATATGATGGTCCTTGATGGCACATGGATTGGGAGTATAACAGCAAGCCCTTAGCTGTGGAACAATACCGACTCTTGAAGAAGGATGATGACAAGGCAGACTCCTACCAATAGGAGCATAAGACTAAGAGAGATGAGGTGAGACAGAATAGAGTGGATTCAAGAAGACCAAGCTGCAGACTATGGGCACAGCTTGGCTAACCTATATACAGATACTCAAGGGCTTTAAAGTGCCTCTTGAATGATAAGTAACCAATCATGTATTGTATGGTTATTGTAAGAGTCTGTCCAAGTCATACTGTATCAAACCAATCCAATGCCATGTCCTTATCGTACAATACTGGGGTTTTTGGGCTGTTATCATATGAGTCATGCACCATTATCACATGTGTCCAGTCCAGGGATACAATGTTACATGTCTACTGGCACGTGACTCAACTTGAGTACTGGATAAGTGACACTACTGATGACTTAGCAATATGATGGTCCTTTCAAGACATGTGATCAATGGAGTATAACAGCAAGCCCTTAGACAGGGGACAATACTGACTCAATGATAATAATGACGAAGCAGACTCTGATTAGAAGGAGTGCAAGACTAAGATTGATGGAGAACGAGAAGATGAGAGATGACAGAGTAGATTCAAGAAGACCAAGCTGCAGACTATGGTGCAGCTTGGCTAACCTTATATACATATACATAAGGGCTTTAAAGCACCTCTTGAAAGGTAGGTAACCAATCATATATAGTATGGTTATTATAAGTAGTCCATCCAAGTCATAAGTATTGTACAATCAGCAACCAATCAGCAACCTCATCCTTATCATACAATACTAGGGTTTTCTGGACCATTATTAATGAGTCACATACGAGTATCACATGTTACCACTCTGGGGATACAAGCTACCTGGGGTTTGGTCCTCTGCGTCGTAACATCTTCCCCCTGCCTTGCTGATCTGTGCTCCCCCTCCCCCTCCTTTGACTTGGAAAAAAAAAATAGACAATAGTTTGTGTGGTTATTATGAATCAATAAAGATATTTTCTCTTAATTAAAAAGTTGACTAAAGAAAAGATTTAATTTGTGTTTGTACTTTGTAAAGATGATTTATTGTAAATTTATTGGCTAATAAATGGACACTGCTTGATAGACTTTAGTGAGAAAAGCAGGGGTTTGGGGGCGCAGCCCCCAACAAGCTGAAGTTGAGTGCCAAAGGCTGGTGAAATGAGCGAAGCGAGTGAGCCGTGCCGTAGGCACGGACTGAAGCTTGTATACTTAGAGACGATGACAGAGATTATGTAATGCGTCACTCGAAAGTGCGCGCGCCGGAATGAGACGAAGAGTTTGAAGTCGAGTTAGAGTGGGAGAAGGAGCAAGCGCAGAATGGAGGAGTGGTCGAACATTTTTCGAGAACAATAGGGTAGTGAATTCAAGATAGAAAGTAGTACATTTTATACTACTTCCCTTGTGTACGAAACATAAACAACAGCTAGAATATCATGAGCTATCACAATCATATATCAACGCGTCGTAAGGTGGTTGTATCACGGCTTGTAAATCGAGATAATCTTCGTGGTAACGAGTCATAGGAAGGGTAAGAAACGGGGACCAAGATGATTGGAAAGGAGAAAGGGAATGAGGAGTCGAGGTGGTGTGATGTAACTTGTGGGCTTCGCCCTTGTGACGTCGGGCTCAGCTTGCTCGCACTTGATCTGAAAACGTAACCTGGGAACTGCAGAAGAGTGAAAGTGGGGGTGAGATGGTATAGTACTCGATGCGCGAAGCCCCGCGAGAGTCCAAAGATTAGCCCGTGCGTTCGCCCCTACCAGAGCCGCGCTGGGCACAACTGGTCACGGGAACGCCGGCCCCAATCGGTCCGGACGGGATCATAGCGCATTTCAGCAGTACCACACTCTGACAAGAACTCTGCAACCCTGTACTTTCCATGTGCCATCGCAACTTGTCTTGGGGTCCGCCCAAAGGCGTTCCGAACGTCCACATCTGCACCACGCTCTACTAAGAGTAGGGCGATATGGAGGTGCCCCTCCGCCGAAGCTTCATGCAATGCGGTCCACTTGTCCCTCGTTTTTGCGTTCACATCAGCCCCATGGTCGAGTAATAATCGCGCAACCTCCAGATGTCCATATATTGACGCATTATGCAGCGGGGTCCAGCCGCTCATGCTTCGCGAGTCAGTGTACGCACCGCGCTCGATCAGTAATTTTGCCACCTCGAGTCTTCCCTTGCCCGATGCCGCATGCAATGCGGTCCTGCGACGGCTTTCCGTTTCATTGACATCCGAACCTCTGTCAAGTAATGGTAGTACGATGTCAAGCTGTCCATTTTCTGACGCGGTGTACAGCGGGGGGCGCTCGTCGGGGGGCTTCCAAGAGGGCTTCAAATTTTCTCCGCGTTTCAGTGGCGGCTGAACAATACTGTTGGGAGTTCTATTTGGTTGGAGTATTGGCGTAGATGGCTTCACCACTCCATCCGGAGACATTGCGCTTGCTATATGTCCGGAAAGGAAGTTTGCAATCTCGAGTTTCCCATTGTCGAACGCCAGGTCTGTGGCCGTCTTCCCCTCTTCATTACGTATGTTGAAATCCGCAGCACTCTCGAGAAGGAGCTTCACGATGTCGAGGTGGCCATTGCTTGTTGCCGAATGTAATGGGGTACAGCCTTTGTCGTTGGGAGAATCCACGTCCGCGCCGTTGTCAATTAAGAGCCGAACGACATCCAAATGACCGTTTTCCGACGCAATATTCAGTGGGGTCCAGTCGCACCAGTTTCGAAAGTTCACATCCGCACCATGCTGGATTAGTAGCCAGGATATCTCCGACGATCCGGTACAGGAAGCCAGTGCCAATGGGGTCGTGTGATTACTTGTTAAAAGATCGACATCTGCGTTGTGCTCGAGTAACAACCGCACAATGTTAGTATTCCCGCAGTCTGATGCGTTGTGCAATGGATTGCTCCCCGTACGATCTAGGACATTCACATCAGCGCCACATCGAAGGAGCGACCAAGCAACATTGATGTCGCCAACGTAGAACGCTGCGATCCATGAAGTCCTGTAATACCCTCCCCTGGCATCGATATCGCCTGGGTAGGTCGCAATTAGGTGTTCTACCAGCCAGCGAAGACGACAATGTATGGCGTAATATAATGGGGGCGCCTCTGGTCGCTCGGGGTGCTTCGTAGGCATGGGGTTCCCCCAGGGGTCATCGATGTCGTTTATCCAGACCCATGCAGAGAAGTGTGGCTCCTCTCGATCAAAAAGGCGTTCCGTGGCATCCCGGATTGTCAATGAAACATTCTCGAACCGCCCGTGTTCGAACCAGTGTTGTGCGGCGTAATCAGCAAGTGGAAAGTTCCTGATACTGTCCTTGTCGATGCGGTCGTCGAGCTGCAGTAAAACACCGAGGGACGCTTGCGCAAGAGTGGCATGTGCCAAGTGAGGGACAATGTGATAGCAAGAGAGGTCATCGCTTGCGGTGGCAAGGCGATCCGATGTCAGGAACTCCTTCACGGAAAAGTGGGAAAACTGAACAATTCGAGACCCGTCCACATTGACGACGGTGATGAGACTGGTGCAAGCAGAAAGTACGGCTTCTTCCGCGTCGCCCAGTCGCCAGCCCGTGTTAAATTGTGGGAGCGCTCCTGCATCGAACCGGACTGCCAGAATCTCTGCAAGCTCCTCGACACGAAGCGGTCTAACAGATACCGCGAGACATTGGAAGAGCCGGTGGGCGAACTCTAGCTTCACTTTGTCGATCCTACGTAACGTGTATTCGTATGTTTCGTCCAATGTCTCTGGCAAGTGGTCCAGAATAGTATGGATACTTGCGGGGAAGCATCGACGCAAGATGTCCAACAGGCAGTAAACCCATCTGAACCTGCCGCATTTTATTACTGTAAGCGACAGTCCGGAGAAGCCATAGTGGGAATCGCTCACATGCCGTCTGCTTTTTCTGAGAGCGTATTGATAACCAGCCGCTTATTCTCTGCTGTCCATCTTCGCATATTTCGATCGGAGTGTACGACTGATTTGATGTATTCAGAGATGTCTGCCATTTGTCCACTTTCTTCATGGAGTGAAACACAGAATTGCGCCAAAGGTTCGAGAATGGACCGAATGTCGAACTCCGGACGACTTGAGACACAAATGTGTACATTTGGAAGTTGCAAACCGACGAGGTCCTCCAGGAACTGAAGCACATCCTCACGAGCAGACGGCATGCCGGAGATGTTGGGGGATTCGTCAAGAGCGTCTATAATGATGTATGTCACAGGCTGCCCTGGGACCTTGAGCATTTCCGCCAGGCATTGGGAGAGTGCGTCGTCTGAAGGCTGCTGTGCTCCTTCATCGTGGTCTAAATAGAAACGAGAGAAAATGTGGTGGCAGGCATCCGACCTAGCACTGAGCTGGAAAATGAGGGAGGAGATGAGATCACGTCGGTGTTGCTTCTTAGTGTCCCTGAAGTCGAAGAAAAAGTAGGCCATCGAAGCTAGTCCTGCCTTGCGCATCCTGTCGATTTCTCGGATGATCGCAGACCTACAAATATGCGTAAATATTCACGATAGAAGGCGGTAGGACACCACATACATCAGAATAGTTTTCCCGGAACCCGCTACAGCAAGGGAAGGGTATTAGGGTCGTAGCAAGGCAGATGTTGAAGACGCACGTTTTCCGTGGATCCACAACAGGAAGCCCTTCGTGTTCCACTCTGCGAAGATGCTCGCCTGGAGGAACCACATGGCAGTTCCATCTTGATGGATCTTACACGCGAGGTTGTAGTTTGGTGACGGATCCGGAGGAGAGAGCCAACTTCGGGAATCCCTTTGCAAGCGATCACCTACGACTAGATTTAGCACCACAGGACTACGATGGTAGAATCGATTAATAACGAACGCTGGATCTTGTTTATATCGTTCGCGATCTGTTGCATCATATCTACCGTCCTGGTCAGCTGCTGTGGCGCCGGTTCCCGAACACAGTCAATACTCACCCAAAGCCTTCCAGATGCCCTCCACTGATGCTTTGCCATCTATCAAGACAACCCCTCATTTGAACGCCTATTACCAGCTTATATCATCTGCGTACCATTTATGACCACGTTCACATTATTCACAAGGCCGTAGATAACTTCAAGCGTCTGGGCCATTGTCATCCGACCTTCCTCTTGGGTAAGACGGTCTAATCTGCGTAGGATATCCTCGATCTCGGTTTCTCCTAGTAGCTTCTTTGCGAATTTCTCTGCGCAACGTTGAGCTTCACGTATCAAAGAGATGGACCCACTTACTGAATCTTCCCTGCCTAATCTGTTTGGTGGCGAGAGCAAGCACGGAGAGTAGCTCGACCATTATCTTGACGCTGATCTCAGTCATGGAAGGAGTCAAGGGGAGATCGGTGTAGATTCGAAGGCGTTTGAGGAAATTTCCGAGGCATTCAAACAAATCGACGAGCGCATCATAGCTCGAGCTGACGCCACTGGCTGCCTGTGAGATCAAGATATGAGAAGGCGACGCAATCGGAGAATGTAATGGGACCCATACTGCGATGAGAACATCCACGCCAGCAAAGATCACCTTTGCTGGTTCGAACGGAACCTGGTAAAAGAATTGGTAAAAAAAAAGTAAATGGGATGAATGAAGGTTTGGCCCACTAAGGTGATGGATGCGCCAAGAACAGCAGATAACGTATGGACGACCTGGACTACCGGGCTAAGCCAGGTGAGCAACTTGCGATTTCCGTCGCGAAAATCTTTGAATTGGTTGGCCTTGTCTTCGAGTAGCTTAAGGACGTCATCAGGAGAATCGCAGGATCGAACACTCTCGGCAAGGGGGTGGGTTGTCAGGTCTATCCCAATCTGCTTGGTGTAGTTGGCGAGAGCTGCATCAAGGATCGGTTGAAGTGATATTGACGGCATTTGTTCACAGTCTTTCGCAGAGGTGTGCTTGGGTGGCAGAATAGATAAGTAGGGCAACTACGCGCTCACGGTCGGTACTTAAGTCGGGTGAGGCTACAGGGCCACGGTAGCGCGCTTCTTGCATATACTATCCAGACGCACAATTCGACGATATGAGACATTCCCGAAGCTATTTCTGTCTCTTACACCAGATGGGGTTAGTCACACGTCCGAACGTCAGATCTTGTTTGATAAATAGATACACCTGCTTCGTATTCTCGCGAAGGCAGTTACCGGCGGGGATGGGGCAACGAAGAGGGATTAGGACGGTGTCTGGCGCGGTGATGTAGACGATTTCCGGCGCGAGAAAGTTCGGAGCGAAAAAGAGCAAGGAAGATCAAAATGCATCCCGAAAATGGTCAACTCGTCGGTCCATCGCGATCTTCAAGGGAAGCAACATCCTTTTCTAGGTGACCACAAGGGATGTACGTGTTTGAGAAGTGCCCATCCACCCCCCATGTCCTTGTTTTCCAAAGATGGGCATCACATACGATAGAACGGGAAAAAAGTACAAACGTTCGCCCAGGACTACCCGAGCGTTACACCGATACTGCAACGTTACCTTCTCAGGGTTTTCACCACAGGCGCAACAAGGCGCTCTGTGGTCCGCGGATGAGACATGGACGTGGTCAGCCCGTAATCCCGACAGAAGACAATTAGGTTTAGGGTTTAGGGAATTGCCTAGTTCGCCGGGAAATCTCCGGGCGGGGACGACTAAAAAACCTATGCCGAGAGCCCAGACAGCGTCACAGCGACAGCGTTGATCGTGCGACTTAAGAACCGCCGGGATAAAATGCCAGCGGGCGCAGGGGATTCGAACAAGTGAGCGAAGTGTGAACGGAATTACATATGAAGTGGATGGGCTATCCCATAAGGCGAGCGGGCGCAGAGGGGTCGATCGCGATGAATAATTGCCGCGGAGGGCGAGACGATGGCAGACGGAGACGACGAAAAACAGCAAGTTAGGAAATGCAGACATGTAATCGCTCGATAAACTTTCCCTGCAGCCCTCAGAAGTTGTGGCGTCCAGTCTTCCAGGCCAATCTGCTTGGGGATGAAGAACAGAATAAGAAGAAACGGAGCCTTTTGATCTGATGCGCCGCGGGAGTGAACGTCTCGACGATTTGATGTGGAGTACAGTGACGAAGACATTATCGCAACGGGGATTTGTTGCGATCACGTAGTACCCTGAAGAAGTGTCGGCCGTGTATATATTAGTCCAGAACGGCGGAGAACACGGACGGAGATTTTTGCATGTCTCCAAAGAGTCAAAAACTGCCTTCTAGTCCAACACACACTTGCGGGAAAGCCCTTCGCCTCACTGGGAACGGGGCTAGGCGTGCGGGAAAAGTGCTATTGAGCAAATCCACCTCCCAGGTTTGATTGACCACGTGACATTGAAGGAATACGGTAAGAGCCATTATTGCCTTGGAAAGGCGCAGTACCAGGCCGTGGGTGGCCACATGCCAGATGCTACACCTGGTAGAAGATAACTCAATAATAACAACAACAACAAAAATTATATTTCGATAACAGGTCGACGCATCCGCCTATCATAACCTTCAAATGGCAGCATCATTTTCAACGAGTCGACCACAAATGATATACTTGTTCGAGAAGTGCTCAATCCACCCCTTCATGTTCTCGCTGTTTTATAAAGAGCGGTATTAGTTTCGACACAAACGACAAGAATAAAATAATACTGACATCTCCTCTGGAGTGAGGTCCTCGAGCTTGTCTAGTGGTCGGTCGATGGGCGTCAACATATCTACAGCCGTTCAATCAGACTGGGGAGAGAAAAAGGCATATCACGGGCCACACACCGAGATCAAACGACTGTTTCGCCATGCCACGCGATGCGTCGCGCCCCGCAAAATTCCCGTACATCCCATCTGTTCCGTCACCCATTAGTCGGAAGAGTCCCTCTAACTCGGATCCCCGGGCTTGGGGTTTAATTGCGCTCGCATACCTGGGCCATAGAACCCCCTTCCAGCAGTGACGTCGAACACTGTTCCAGCGATGGCGAGCAAGATCCTTCCTCCATCCTTCCCGTCGAACTTAGTGAGCGTGCGCGGGGTATAAGTCGTATAGAGGAGGGTGGGAGCGTGCGCGCGTGGCATCCACGAGTAGCCCGCCTTGAACTCGGTCGGGGGCTTTCGGGGTACGGACGTGGATGGCACGACGATGCGTTGGAGGAGGTAGAGGGTGTAGAGCAGTAGGGCGGTGTTGATTGGGTGCGAGAGCGAGAGCGAGAAGGGACATGATGGTAGTGCGTGTCGATTTGCGTTGCGACCCTAACCCCAGGGTCAAAGCGTGTGATGATCTAAAACCTGCCGCGGCATAAATAACTCGCCTCCGCCCGAGATTCGACAACTCGTTCCAACCCCCCCTCCCCTCCGCCCCGTTCCTTCCAGCCCGCTACAGATTGCCTCCGCCCGACCAGACGCGTCGGCGCGTCAATCACCTTCCCGATCGACTCGCATATATAACCCCCCCTCCTACCCTCAAATTATACAATTGGTATACTGCGGCCGTCATCATGAAAAATAGAAATAAGACCACAAAGTTCCCTGTTGTGCGTAATAATTTTTTTTTTTTTTTTGGTCTCAAGGAACCCACTTATTAAATTTGCCACGTGTCTCGCTTCTGTGGGAATATATGCTATATCCTTCACAGGCGCGCATCAAGAAGATTATGCAGAAAGACGAGGAAGTTGGCAAAGTCGCGCAGGCTACGCCTATTGTTATTTGTATGTACTTGTCTCACTCTCTCTGCCCTTGTTCCTCCGGTCCGCAGCAGTACATCGCTAACTTTATCCCCGCCACGCAGCGAAAGCGCTTGAACTCTTCCTCCAGCTAGTCGTCGACGAGGCGTCTCGCGTCACCGCCGCGCGTGGTTCTAAGAAGGTCGAAGCATACCACCTGTGCGTCCTCTTTGGTTCTTCTTCGCCCTCATCTACGTCATGCTCATACTTACACGCATCCCGTACCACCGTCACCGCCACTATCGCACCTCCGTCTGCGTCTCTCGACATCCAGGAAACACGCGATCGAGACGACAGAAATGCTCGACTTCCTCAAGGAGCTCGTCGAGGGCGTGCCCGACCCATCGGCCGGCGGCACCATCCCTTTCGACGTGCCAGGCGATGGCGACCCTACGCCGTCCTCCCGGCGCAAGGGAAAGAAGGCCGCTCCCGACGACGGTGACGAGGACGGTGTTACTAGTGCGCCAGTGAAGAAGCGGAGGCGAAAGAAGAAAGTGGAGGCGCGCGAGCCGGATAGCGGCGGTACTGCGGCGATGGCGGACGGGGATAGAGATGACGCGATGCAAGACGTCGCGCCGCCAAACCGGGGAGAAGAGGATTGGGACTTAGACGATGAGACCGGTGGATATCGATGATACTTTCCACGCGTGTGATGCGCGTGCTAGGGCTGTAGTAGTTTCTTTCCTAATACTTTTGGGATGTGTGTGATGTACAGTGGATTGTGGTTTGACTGGACTGAGTCTTTTCGTTTTTTACATTGCAAGTAGCAACGTGGCTTCTGAGCTATTAGACGAGTTCGACATTGCCCATCGCCAGAAGCTGCTCGACCACTGCGTAGGGAGTTAGGACAATCTGTCCCTTTTGCATTTGCATCGTTGTCCCGCTGTGGGCTGAAGTGAGCTAAAAGAGCTCGGCGATCGATCAATGAGATGCATACTCCGGAAGTCGCACTGGGGGACAATCGTCTCGCACGTGCACAAAGACTGCACGTGATTTATCTGGCTCCGAAACTGCATAGTCAAGGCACAGATGAGATCGACGATGGCAAACGATTGCTGGAGGGAAGAGGAAGAGACGCACTCATGGGGGGCGTGAACGGCGTGTTATCGTCGAGCCTTTGTTGGTGCGGTGGTAAAGCCTGCAAGACGGACACTCGGAAATGGCTCTCGGTCAGTTGCGCGAACCTATAATATCGTCGATACAGAGGTTAAATTAGTCCAACATGACGCTGCTCGCAGGGGAGAGGGGGAACGGGGAACACGCGCCGTCTTGCATGATCCAACTCTGCCTGGGATAACCGCTCTTGCACCTCGGGCGTAGCTGCGATGTGTCGCGCGAATTTTTCAATCTACATAACAAAGAACAAAGGAGTGTGCCTTTTTGGTTATGAGGCAGTCTGGGAAGGCGGGAGGGAAGAGTGGGGAGTCCGCGCCACACCTTGTAGAGCCGCGTGCGGATGTAGGAGCGCACGACAAACTTGACGCGTTCGACTTCGGTCTGAACGAGCATGATACGCGCGTGTTCTGCCTCGGATGAGTCAGGATCCCCGCGTAGCGCCTGGACCGTGTCCGTCTACCGTAATGCAATTCGCACAATAATCACTGTGGGGTGGGGGTAGGGCGCACGCACCTGTCGACGGATGTGGTCGAGGAGCGCGCTGAGTACCTCTGCCTGCATGGGCAGGATGTCCGGCGCGTGCCGCTCGTTCAGCCAGTGCCGCACGAGCTGCTGGAAGAGGGTTTCAGGCGCAGTGGCTGCGCCAAAGTCGAGGGCGATGGGCTCGACGGCCTCGGTGGGGCCACGTGGGAGGCCAGCCATGGGGACATCTTCGTCGTCATCGAGGAGTGCACGGCGCGGAGGCATCAGTGTGCGAAACACCAAGAGGACTTTGGATTATAGGAAGGAAGATGAGGGACCCTATCCTAGGGGTACGACGTCATGGGACCTGTGAATTTACATTTTTGGGAGGCTCCCTTATTGCGTTGTGCTCGGCTCAGTTTCCAGGGGCGGCGCTGGCCAGCTCTTTCCCGTAATAGTCTTGATGAAGTACAGCATGTGGGCGACCAGTCCGTCTTAGGCGAGCTAATGTCGTGCTAGCTTATAAAGGCGTAACCGCCCTTTGTCTGGCAGGGCTGAGAACCCAAACGACACCCCAAATTCCACCACCCCGCTAGTACCACCACTCTCGATCTAGCATGGGTATCATCGCCTCCTGCCTCACGGGCACGATCTCCTGCATAGGTGATTGTCTCATGGGCATAATCGGTGCGATCGCAGACTGTTTGGAATGTATCATCGCAGGTGCGCTCTTTTATCCCCCTAGGAGGCAACATAATTTCTGATGGGAAACCTACAGTCATTGTCGGGTGTCTGACAGGAATCGTGGATTGTATATGCGACTGCATCTGTTGCGGGTGCGTGCTTTTCAGTTTCTGCGCACCTACGTAACTTTGGCTGACGAAGATGGCTGATAATTTTAGACGACCAGAAAGCCGTGTGGCAGAAGCAGCTGCTGAATGAGAGATGCCTCCGGGACGCGTTTGAGTGCTTTCCCGGAGGCTTTATTCGTCATCACTATACCACAAATACCACAGTAACGACCTTTGAACGGACATGTTTTGTAACGATCGAGCGAACGATGAAGATGATAAGATAAGATTGGAAGCTTGAGTGACTGATAAAGCATGAGTAAACAAGTGTGAAAAAATGAGACGAAGCGAAAGGGATGGTTCTTCTCTTCACCCGAACTCAGGGAGGACATCCAAGTAAGTACGGGTGAAGAGGAAGATGTCCTCAGACCTGAACTTGAGCACCAACCCTAGGCCTGCCATCATTCGATCTCACAGTCACGGCTTCCCTGCACCTCCCATCGCCGCTCCCCGGCTTCGTGCCAGTGAGACAAAAAACGCCTCAGATGCTGTTCTCGAACTCATCGATGGCACCGCTTTCTGCGGAATAAGCTTCGGCGCTCAAGGAAAAAGCGTCGCGGGCGAATGTGTATTCCAGACAGGTGCGCGCGCCGCGCCAACCCATTCCCGCCTCTTGTTGTCCTCAAGAACGAATTCTTGAATAGGCATGGTCGGGTACACAGAGTCCCTCACCGACCCATCATACGAGGGCCAGATCCTCGTCCTCACTTACCCACTCGTAGGCAATTACGGCGTTCCCAGCCGCGCACGTGCCCAAATCAACGCCTTGCCTGCACACTTCGAATCTTCACGCATCCACGTCGCCGGTCTCGTCGTTGGATACTACTCCGAAGATTTCTCCCACTTCCTCGCACACTCCTCGCTGGGCGCGTGGCTAAAAGAAAATGACGTGCCTGCACTCTGTGGAGTTGACACACGCGCTCTCACGAAGCGCATCCGCGCCAAAGGCGCTATGCTAGGCAGGCTGCTCGCCCGTAAGCCAGAGGCTCCCATCGACCGCATTCGTGACGTCAACCTACCCGTCTCACGCGATTCCTCGCCTTCAAACCCGATCAAGCCGACGCCCCCATGGCGCGAAGGACTACATCCACATCCCCTATCGCGATCCTAACACCGACAACCTCGTCGCGGCCGTGTCTACCACGACGCCGCGCGTGTACTCGCCGACGCGCAGAGGCTTCACACATCCTTCCGGTAGGATCTTGCGCGTGCTCGCAGTCGACGTCGGCATGAAGTATAATCAGATCCGCTGCTTCACCTCGCGCGGCGTCGAGCTCAAAGTCGTCCCGTGGGACTACGACTTCACCGCAGCCTCCGAGGAGCCATATGACGGGCTCTTCCTCTCCAATGGGCCCGGAGACCCCACCATGGTGCAGACGACGATCGACCGCGTCGCGCGCACGATGCAGAAAGGCGACCGGCCGATATTTGGCATCTGCTTGGGCCACCAGCTGCTTGCTCTGGCTGCCGGCGCGCGCACGAGTAAGATGAAGTACGGAAACCGCGGACACAATATCCCATGTACGGACGCGCTCAGTGGCCGGTGCTACATCACTTCGCAGAACCACGGCTTCCAGGTCGACGCAGCCACGCTTCCCCAGGGGTGGAAGGAGCTATTCAAGAACGCGAATGATGGGAGCAATGAGGGCATATATTGCGAGGACAAGCCGTTCTTCTCGGTGCAGTTCCACCCCGAATCTACCCCGGGCCCGCGCGATACCGAGTTCCTCTTCGACGTGTTCATCCAAAACGTCACGGACTGCGCCTACGCGGGCTCGCTTGTCCCTATATCCTTCCCTGGCGGCAAGAAGGCCGACAACGACGCACGTACGCCGCGTGCCAACGTCCAAAAGGTGCTCATACTCGGCTCGGGGGGTCTCTCCATCGGCCAAGCCGGCGAGTTCGACTACTCGGGTTCGCAGGCGATCAAAGCGCTCAAAGAGGAAGGAATATACACCATCCTCGTCAACCCTAACATCGCGACGATCGCGACGTCGAAGGGGCTCGCAGACAAAGTTTACTTCCTGCCCGTGACGCCCGAGTTTGTGCGCAAGATCATTCAGTACGAGAAGCCGGACGGGATCTACGTCACTTTTGGCGGGCAGACGGCGCTCAACGTGGGTATCAAGCTCAAGGACGAGTTTGCCGCGCTTGGCGTGCGCGTGCTCGGCACGCCCATCGAGACGATCGTCGCGACCGAGGACAGGCAGCTCTTCGCGGCGGCGATGGAACAGATCGGAGAGAAGTGCGCGCAGAGCGCGTCTGCGACGACGATAGACGAGGCCATCCTTGCCGCTGCGGAGATCGGGTACCCGGTCATCGTGCGCGCGGCATACGCGCTCGGCGGGCTCGGATCCGGCTTCGCGCAGAACGAGATGCAGCTCAAGGCGCTGTGCGGCAAGGCGTTCGCGACGAGCCCGCAGGTGCTCGTGGAGAAGAGCATGAAGGGGTGGAAGGAGATTGAATACGAGGTAGTAAGGGACTGCCGTGACAATTGCATCACCGTATGCAATATGGAGGTCTGTCTCTCTCTCTCCATCCCACCTTTTTTTTTTTCTTTTCTGAACAGGTGATGCTCTGGCGATAGAACTTTGATCCCCTGGGCATTCATACAGGCGATTCGATCGTCGTCGCACCGTCGCAGACGCTCTCGGATGTGGACTACAATATGCTGCGGACGACGGCGATCAATGTCATTCGTCATCTCGGGGTTGTCGGCGAGTGCAATATCCAATACGCGCTTAATCCCACTTCGCGCGAGTACTGCATTATCGAGGTAAGCGCGCGACCCTTCCTATATTTAAAACTGTGGTTCGATGTCTATTGTAGGTGAACGCGCGTCTCTCCCGGTCCTCAGCCCTCGCGTCCAAAGCGACAGGATACCCACTCGCTTTCATCGCTGCCAAGCTCGGGCTCGGCATCCCTCTAAATGAGATCAAGAACTCAGTCACGAAGGTCACATCTGCGTGCTTCGAGCCCAGCCTCGACTATGTCGTCGTTAAGATCCCGCGCTGGGATCTCAAGAAGTTCAGCCGCGTGTCCCCACTGCTCAGTAGTAGCATGAAAAGCGTGGGTGAGGTAATGAGCATTGGCCGCACGTTCGAGGAGACCATACAAAAGGCCATCCGGGCAATTGACGACCAGTTTTCTGGATTTGCAAAGGTGCGTATGCGCTCTACTGAGTGACTGCGTCGGACCGTCTGACGATGTGCGGGCCGCGTAGAATGACCTCGTTGAGAATATCGACGAGGAGCTCGTAAACCCGACCGACAAGCGCATCTTTGCCATCTCCACCGCCTTCCATCGCGGCTACTCGGTCGATAAGATCTGGCAGATGACCAACATCGACAAGTGGTTCTTGACGAAGCTACAGAACATCTTCAAAATGGAGCAACATCTTTTGTACGCTGTCTCTCTTTCTTCTTCGCGGAGGTAGCCAATTTGCTCATGCATGCGCACTTCGTTAGGACGTTGAATATCTCGAGCATAAGTCCGGAACTCCTCCGCCATACAAAGCAGCTTGGCTTCTCGGACCGTCAGCTCGCGGTGTGTATCGGGACGAACGAGCTCGCTGTCCGCCGGCTGCGCGAAGAACATGGCGTCTCGCCTTTCATCAAACAAATCGACACAGTCGCGGCCGAGTTCCCAGCATTCACCAACTACCTCTATACTACGTACAACGCCGTCGAGCACGACGTGGACTTTGAGGACCGCGGCGTAATGGTACTCGGCTCCGGAGTATACCGCATCGGTTCCTCTGTCGAGTTTGATTGGTGTGCCGTGCGTGCGATCCGCACTCTGCGTGACCAGGGCCTGCCCACAGTCATGGTGAATTACAACCCAGAGACAGTCAGCACGGACTATGACGAAGCGGATCGACTGTACTTTGAAAACATTGCGCTCGAGACAATCCTCGACATCTATGACACGGAGCGCTCGCGCGGCGTCATCCTCTCCATGGGCGGGCAGACGCCGAACAACATTGCACTCCCGCTGCACCGTGAGAATGTCAAGATCTACGGGACGTCTCCAGAGATGATCGACACCGCTGAGAACAGGTACAAGTTCTCGCGTCTGCTAGACGAAATTGGTGTCGACCAGCCGCAGTGGAAGGAACTCGCGGCCCTCGAGGACGCAGAGGCGTTCTGCCAGGCAGTCGGCTACCCCGTCCTCGTGCGCCCGTCGTACGTGCTTTCGGGCGCAGCGATGAACGTCGTCTCTACTTCGAGCGACCTTTCCAACTACCTCCAACAGGCTGCGGAGGTGTCGCGCGAGCATCCGGTCGTGATCACCAAGTACATCGAACAGGCCAAGGAGATCGAGATGGACGCGGTCGCGAAGGACGGGAAGATGGTCATGCACTATATTTCGGAGCATGTAGAGAACGCCGGCGTGCACTCGGGCGACGCGACGCTCATACACCCGCCGCAGGACCTCGACCCACAGACGGTGCGCCAGATCGAGGAGGCGACGGCAAAGATCGGAAACGCACTGAACGTGACGGGCCCGTTCAACATCCAGTTCATCGCGAAGAATAACGAGATAAAGGTGATTGAGTGCAACCTCCGTGCGGCGCGCTCCTTCCCGTTCGTGTCCAAGGTCACGGGCATCGACGCTATCGAGATGGCGACCAAGGTCATGCTCGGGCTCCCCGTCGAGCCGTACCCGGACGCTGGGCTCCCAGTGGACTACGTCGGCGTGAAGGTGCCGCAGTTCAGCTTCAGTCGCCTGTCCGGCGCCGACCCTGTTCTCGGCGTAGAGATGGCGTCGACGGGCGAGGTAGCGTGCTTTGGAAGGGATAAGTACGAGGCGTACCTCAAGGCGCTCATCTCCACTGGCATCGTTCCGCCAAAGAAGAACGTCCTCTTCTCGGTCGGTGGGTTCAAGGAGAAGGTCGAGCTCCTGCCTTCAGTGCAGAAACTTCAGGCAGCTGGGTACAACATCTTCGCCACGTCTGGGACAGCTGACTTCCTCAGTGAGCATGGGGTTTCCTGCAAGGTCTGCTCGCTCCCTTTACCCCTTTTGACGAGTCGAACTTAAGTGGTTGCTCTCGTCTCGTAGTACTTGGAGGCACTCGGAGATGGGGGAAGCGAAGACAAATCTGAGTATTCTCTGACGCAGCATCTGGCCAACAATCTCATCGACATGTACATCAACCTGCCGTCAAAGAACAACTATCGTCGGCCAGCGAGTTACGCCAGCAAAGGCTATCGCACGCGCCGCATGGCAGTCGACTTTGCCGTCCCGCTCATCACGAATGTAAAAGTTGCGAAGCTGCTGGTGGAGGCGCTCGTGCGCAAGATGCCCTTGAACGTATCGACAGTGGACGCAAAAACGTCGCACGTGACCCATGTCTTCCCCGGCCTGGTCAACATCGCCGCCTTCGTGCCAAACCTGAGCGTGCCAGGAAACAACGACATCATCGAGGCGTCCAAGGCTGCTCTCAGCGCCGGCTTCACCACGTCGCTCGTCATCCCGCTCGGGTATGGTAATGAGATCTGCGATCGCGAGACGCTGGATCAGGCCCGCGCGAATATATCCGCTAGCTCTGCGTATGGGAACTACGCGCTCAGCGTCACCGCATCGCCTACTAACTCCAAGACCCTGGACGAAGAGCTGCAGGCTGACGTCAAGTCGCTTTTCATCCCGTTCGATCCGGGGAATGTCGCTACGCAAGTCTCGGTCGTCGCGGCCCACTTTCGCTTCCTGGCCCGTCGACAAGCCCATCGTCACCAACGCCAAAGGCTCAGACCTGGCATCTGTGCTCCTTGTTGCGTCTCTCAACAGCCGCAGCGTGCACATCAGCGATGTGCAGAACCAGGAGGACCTCATGCTGATCAAGCTTAGCAAGGCGAAGCAACTCAAGGTCACGTGCGATGTTAGCGTCTACACGCTCTTCTTCACGAGGGACCAGTTCGGCGTCAGCGTCAAGGCGCTCCCGACTGCGGACGACCAGGCGTTCATCTGGCAGAATCTGGAGGTAATCGATGCTTTCACGGTCAATGGGCCTCCGTTCTACGTCAGTGTGGGACTGGGGGAGCAGGGATCTCCGTGGTCGGGTGTGGAAGAGTCTCTTCCTCTGCTGCTCACGGCGGTCGCGGAGGGGCGCCTCACGCTCAAGGATGTCCAGGAGCGTTTCCACGATAACCCCATTCGCATCTTCGGACTTCCTGAGCAGGCCCACACGCAGGTCGAAGTAGTCGTCAACCGCTCTTCCATCTTCCCGAAACGCGGCAACTATTGGTCCCCGATCTCTGGAAAACCGGTCAAGGGTGCAGTTCACCGAGTCATCTTGCATGGACAAACCGTCTTCTTGGATGGCGCATTCGTCGCAGTGCCGAACGGGAAGGATATCTCTGCGGCGGCTGTCAGCCATGCGCCGGAAAAGCCAATAGCGAACCTCATTTCTTCTCTCTCTTCAACTCAGCTTGTCGCACCCTCCGTGGCTGCCAAGCCGGCGCAGGCGGACGCCCCCGTCGGAGTTTCCACCTCCCTGCTCGCGCCAGCGCGCGCACAGCAGACACTCACGCACATCGTCCCGCACCCGGCTTTCCATCGTCGCCATATCCTTTCAGTCAAGCAATTCACCCAGCGTGACATCTACGATCTGTTCTCGCTTGCGCATGAGATGCGTCTCCAGGTGGAGCGTTCCGGGGCTGTTGACATCCTCCGCGGGAAAGTCCTCTGTACGCTTTTCTACGAACCTTCGACGCGCACGAGTGCCTCGTTTGAAGCGGCGATGAAGCGCTGCGGTGGTGACGTCGTGTCGGTCACGGCGGACCGTAGCAGCGTGAAAAAGGGCGAGACGCTGCAAGACACGATTCGGACGCTCGGATGCTACGGCGATGCAATTGTGCTGCGGCACCCTGACGTTGGCAGTGCGCAGCTCGCCGCGAAGTACTCCCCCGTTCCGGTCCTGAACGCGGGAGACGGTACGGGTGAGCATCCAACGCAGGCGCTCCTGGACGTGTACACGATACGTTCCGAGCTGGGCACTGTCAACGGACGCACGATCACGCTGATCGGGGATCTGAAGAATGGCCGCACGGTGCACTCACTCGTGACGCTGCTCTGTCTATACTCCGTGCGCCTCAACTTCGTCTCTCCCGCTGAGCTCGCGATGCCCGCGAGCGTCGTCTCCGCCGCCCGCAAGGCCGGCGTGCCTGTACACCAGTGCGAGAGCCTGGAGGAGGTGCTCGGCGAGACGGACGTGCTTTATGTCACGCGCGTGCAGAAGGAGCGACTCGCGGATGAGAGGGAATGGGAGCGGGTGAAGGACGTTTATCGCGTGGACCACGCCGTCCTATCGCGGGCGAAGGAGGACGTGATCGTGATGCACCCACTCCCCCGACTCAACGGTAAGCGGCCTCTCCTTTCCGCTTCGTTGTCTGGAGCTAATCACGCGTCATTGCAGAAATCGACCCCGAGGTCGACTTTGACTCGCGCCGCGCGGTGTATTTCCGCCAGATGCGGTATGGGCTCTACGTGAGTTTCCTTTGACTTTTCGGCCTCTCGATCATTTGCTGTTGTCTGAGATTGTGGGCGCTGGCCTCTTCATTTTCAGATCCGCATGGCGCTGCTCGTGAGCGTACTAGGCTAAATGAGGAAGAAGGTAGGAAAAAAGGCGATTATCAGAGTTTTCCTTTCAACCTTCGAGTCGCAAGTGCGGCAATCTAAAACACTAGGGTTAGGCAAGGCACGGTATGTAGTGAGGATAAACACGTGTGCTTTGTATCCCATAATGGCTATCGTAATTTGATATTATGAATGCTGCACTCAAGCTAATTGTGCGACCAGTACTTACCAGTACTATACTGCGGGTGGTTTTTATTGCACCACAACATGCAGGAGGACTTTCCACAATTTCTAGAATGAATTACTGTATGTGACACAGTGGCATTTTAAATCCACAACCCCATAATTCCTCGATTCCACAATACGACAGCTCGGGCCACTCTCGGGCCACACGAAGAGATCGGACCGGACTGCCGCTCTTAGCATTAGTGTGGCCTTTGTGGTTCGGCTCCTTTCAATAATGCCACAGTCATCCATCGTCCACGCACGGCTGTCCGATACAGCTCCGCGCTTGGATCCCCTGGGGAACCTGTCCATCTCGTGCCTGCAACCTGCCCCTGAGTCTGAGCTCTCACCTCAGACCCTGGCGTCCTTCATTGCTCCACAGAAGAACAATTACCGATCGGCGGCGAGCTTTCCTTTCGTCTTTCGTGGTTCAATCAAAGGACGTGGACGTGCGCGCTTAGAATTTTTTCTGGCCTTCCTCACTGCTTACATCCAGTTCTGCCTCTACACTTCGTGGTCGTGGTCTTTCGCCATTGAATTACTCTTTGATCCGTGTTCTCGAGCCCTGCATGCCGCTAACTCTGGGCGTCTGCACAGGGTGTGGCCTGTCAACATGTTGCTTCGCCTACTACGCTGTTCTGGATTTCCTTTCACTCCAGCTCTAAAGCTTCCGCCGACTTCATCGCAATGGGTTGTCCGAGCTCTAGATAGATAAGAAGGGACCCTCTCTGCGTTGCTTTCGATATCCAACTCAGTCAACACACTCACAGTCTACTCTCTTCTCGCACACATCTCTTCTCACCTTATCGTCTCCATCTCCATCTCTACTATGTCTCGCTCCACCTGCCACATCGGTGTCGCGTTCTACACCCACCCCTCCTTTCCCTACCCAGTGGGCCCTCGTTCTCTCCGAAAGTCCTGTTTTCGACGGACCCGTTTGGTGTAGCACCGCCGTCGAGACCGTGAACGGCTGGGGTGCATCATGGATCCCGTGCGACTGGTCTCCTTCCAGCTTCAATCCTATGGCGTTCTTCTCTGGCGTCGTCCACGTCGCGCAAGCCTCCATGCCGGCGAACCACATGCAGGCTGTGATCTCCAGATCCAACGTCGCGTCGGAGTTCGACCGCTTCCGCGTTCAAGGCGCCGGCGACATTCCGTACGGCACCTGACAAATACGTCGTCCTGGCCCTCCTCCGTCTTTGCGAGGGACGTCCATATCAGGCTCCCCAAGCTCGATATTAATGGCCTTTCCAATTTCATTCGTGGACGCGTGCCCGATTTGCAACGTGCGCAGCGTGCTCAGGGGGGTAACGTGTACCCTGTCGTCGCTCTCGAGAACGGCAATGTCTCATTTGGTCGTTCGAGGCGCTGAACGGTCCCGTATGTTCTTCGCGTTTTCTTCCTTTATCAACGATCGACTCACGGTGCTTTACAGATCTCATGCGACTTCTTGATAGGTTGATTTTGTCTTTGATCGTACTTTACAGTAACTACTATTGGTTTGTGGAGGGTGTCATATCAATTCCTTAAATCCTATATTCGTTTAATCTTGTGCTCTCGGTGGATCGTTGAGTTGACATGAGTGCATCTGGGATACAGTATATCAGAGTCCGCCGACAGACCCTGCGGATGCTTATCACGGTTCCCTCTGGCACCGTTATGGGCCCTAGTGTTAATGAGTCTTATTCTTCTTCAAGTTGGTGTCCATCTGTGACCCTTTACCGATATCGTCCGGTGCTGGCAACAAGGCAAGCGATGTGAGACGAACTGTCACGGAAAGCCTGCCCCTAAGTGATTGTCACCAATTACTGGGAACTGAGCTTGGGCTCGGGCTCAAGCGCCTGAGAGGAGGTGCGCTGGCGTGATGTAAGCAGGTGGCTGCGAAGCGGGTGCGCACGTTCCAAGTGTTTTGGTCGAAAGCGAATGTCTCGTTGGCCACTATCACTGGCACGAGATTCACTGGCAAGCTGACCGGACGTTCAAGTTGTCCTGCATTCTCAGGCTTCTGGCGGTCTGCTTTCCTCGCATATCGAACAACCGGAGTGACTCCAGGTTCTGATCGCAGAGTGTTAGGACTCAGCCAAGACGCGCGTCTCGTTTGCCCATCCCAAGTTGTTATCATCGACCAAACTCTGACGGCCACTGAACTGCATTCGGATCTATCCTTGGGGCGTCATGGTCAGCCTCCCCACTTAAATCCATCTACAAGTCCTCCTTCCTTCATTCCTTTGAAAATCCACTGGTTCTCTCTGAGTTCTCTGGAATTTGTCGGTGCCTCTCTGGCCCGTGGCCTCCGCACTAATGAGTCGCAAGTTGTGGTGAGCTCTGCGTCTAAAGGCTTCAAGAGCTCACAAGCGCTTTCCGTCTCACTAACGCTATCCCCGCTCCGTTTTCCCACCATTACTACTACCCCGGCCTACGCCAACTCGAAGTCCCGCCATCACCCAGTTGTCTCGCCCGCGAGACTTGTGTATTTTCCGTCCCACGCCCGTCCGGATTTTTCTTTTTTGCTTGTCAAGCCGTTTTTATTCGTACGCGGATACACCCTTTATGACATGGGATATACCACCTCTCTGTTTTCGTATACATTCCAGAGTCCAGCCTCAATCGCCTACTTGTCTGTGCGGAGATATCCGTACAGTAGTTTCTCTCTCCTATGCTCCCTCCTTTCCATGCGTCCGCCTATTTACCTACTAGCTCACTTGTACTTCTTGCTTGTTTATCCGATAGTCAAAGTCCGTACGTACGTACGTTTAGTGAGAGCGACGACCCGATCATGGATTCGTGGCTTCGAACTGCAGTGACCGAAAACCCTTTCTTTCTGCGATTATCCTTTCTGTTGTTAGTTGGGGTGGGCCACGTTTCATAGTACGAAAGCAGCAAGTCACACAGCTTTGTCCGGGTTATTTATCTTACTTTTACTGTTATACCTTGATGGCAATACATCAATACCTTGACAGTGACTGATTGGGTCTTCAAGCTTCAACGTGTACTGCTCAATGAGCCCTTATCTAGCATATCATTACACTTCAAACTGCCTAAATACCCGCGGGTTAATGTAGCGGTACTATCTATGAGTTAATACAAGTAGTCCAACTCCGCCCATGTACGAAAGTAGAAAGATCCATGCGAGTTTCATGTTCACCGGTAACCCAGATATTACTTGGGCGGTGAAGGTGTGCTCTATGAGGTGGCGGAATCCACATGAGGAGTTCACCTTTACAACCACATATCCACCCCTCCTCATTGATAACGGAGTGGTCAGTGAAGTCGACGTGTCCTGTAGTTTCCGTATTTCCTGTCGTAACGTTCAACATACGAATGGATCCATATCCTGCCAGTGATAAGACAAAGCACTAACCATCTGGCGAGGGTGCCACAGACTCGACTGGATCCACGTGTCTAATAGACGCGCTTGCTGCGGTCTCTCCCATTGTGACTTTCCATACACGAATCGTTTGATCCTGCGAGCCTGAGACGATGTACTGGCCATCTGGCGAGAATGCGATAGACCTGACAGAACCCATGTGTCCGCTAAGTACTGCCTCTGTCTCCCCAGTAGTGGCGTTCCACACACGAATTGTTCCATCGTGTGAGCCTGAGACGACGCGCTGACCATCTGGAGAGAATGCCACAGACGCGACCATATCCGTGCGTACAGTAAATGGGCCTCCCACCGTCTCCCCTGTCGTGACATCCCACACACGGATCGTATCATCGTAATGGCCTGAGACGACGCGCTGGCAATCCGGCGAGATTGCTACAAACAAGACCAAAGAGGGCGTGCATCCAGTAAACGGGCCTGCCTTTGTCTCTCCCGTGGTGGCGCTCCACACACGAATTGCTCCATCATGCGAGCCTGAGACGACGAGCTGGCCATCTAGCGAGAAAGCCACAGACCAGTACGACCACGTGTGTCCCGTAAATGGCCCAGCCTCTATCTTTCCCGTAGTGGAGTTGCACACACGAATTGTTCTATCTGCTGAGCATGAGACGATGCGCTGACCATCCAGTGAAAATGCCACAGATGTGACCGAAGATCTGCATCCGGTAAATGGGCTTGCCTCTCCTGTTGCGATGTTCCACACGCGAATTGTTCGATCGTGAGAACCTGAGACGATGCGCCGGCCATCTGGCGAGAATGCCACAGACAAGACCGGGGACCTGTGTTTAAACGGGCCTGCGACTATTTCTCCTGTCGTGGAATTCCACACACGAGTTGTTCGGTCGTCCGAGCCCGAGACGATGCGCTGGCCATCTAGTGAGAACGCCACAGACGTGACTGAAGACGTGTGTCCTGTAAGTGGGCCTTCCTCTGCCTCTCTCGCAGTGGCGTTCCACATACGAATTGTTTGATCGTCCGAGCCTGAGATAATGCGCTGCCCATCTGGCGAGAATGCCACAGACCGGACCGAGGATGCGTGTCCAGTAAACGGACCTGCTTCTGTCTCTCCCGTAGTGGCATTATGCACACGAATTGATTGATCGTCCGAGCCTGAGACGATGCGCTGGCCATCTGGTGAGAATGCCACGGACGTGACCGAAGACGTGTGTCCTGTAAACGGGCCTGCCTCTGTCTCTCCCGTGGAGGCATTCCACACACGAATTGTTTCATCATAAGAGCCTGAGACGACGCGCAAGCCATCTGGAGAGAATGACACAGACGTCACCCGATCCGTGTGTCCGGTAAATGGGCCCGCATCTGTCTCGCCCGTAGTGGCGTTCCACATACGAATAGTTTGATCGTGCGAACCTGAGACGATACGCTGGCCATCTGGAGAGAATGCCACAGACCTGACCGACGACGCGTGTCCTATAAGTGGGCCTGCCTCTGTCTCTCCTGTAGTGGCGTTCCACACACAAATTGTTCCGTCTTCCGAGCCCGAGACGATGCGTTGCCCATCCGGCGAGAATGCTACAGACCAGACTGAATCCGTATGTCCAGCAAATGGGGCTGCCTCTGTCGTTTCCGTCGTGGCGTTCCAAATCCAAATTGTTTCGTCGTGCAAGCCTGAGACAATACTCTGGTCATCTGGCGAGAGTGTCACAGACGCGAGCGAGGAAGTGTGTCCTGTAAGTGGGCCTATCTCTGTCTCCCCCGTAGTGGCACTCCACACACGAATTGTTCCATCTTCCGAGCCTGAAACGACGCGCTGCCCATCCGGCGAGAACGCCACAGACTGGACTGAATCCGTGTGTCCAGTAAACGGGCCCGCCTCTATCTCTCCCGTAGTGGCGTTCCACACACGAATTGCACCATCGTGTGAGCCCGAGACGATGCGCTGCCCATCCGGCGAGAGTGCAATGGAAAGGACTTCACCCCCAACCAAGCCAGCAACGTTTGAAATCACCATCTCCGACGATGGCCAATGAGACAATCGCCCACGTTCCACGCTTAAGATTCGAGTAAATGAACTGGAATAATGTGCAGAGACAAGAGAACGAGTTGGCGCAAATGGTAGAGCAGAAAGATAGACATGTGGGGCACTATTTGCCATGGTCTTCCCGAAATACCGTACAAAGATAGAGGCATCATTGACGAACAACCTAAATTTCTCTAGCTCTTTTTGAGAAACCTGTTGCGATTGTAGCTATTAGTTGTTCGCCTTCCTCATCGAATCAACAATTATACTCACACTTTGACCAGAGGCTAACCACACGTTCAGAATCGAACACGCGGCCAGAGCACAACCCACATTGTTCGTCAAACTAAGGGCCTCCAACCAAAAGAGAAACTTCTTCTCAAAGAAAGCCCGAAGTTTTTCAAACAGATCAGTTTCGAAACTGATATGTTGTAGATGACAGCCCCAAAAACGACAGGCGTACAACAGAGCAGGTGTGATGTATTTGTCAACACGGGAGTCGAGGTCTTCAACATCTTTGTTGGAAAGATATGATGATTCGAGTTTGCAAATATTGAATTCGAGAGCTTGGAGCAGTAGATCGAGACAGGAATGAGCCAATTGGCGGTGAGCGACACTAATATCGACATAAAAAACGCTGCCTTTCTCTTCTTTCGTCACAAAATCGCGGAATGACGTATGAAGGGGAACGACGGGAAGCGTATCATCAGACGAAGTGACATTACTCAGCAATGACCCAAGGTGATGGAGCGTTTTAACAACAGACTTGGAATCGTGGTCGTCATTGGAGGCGTGTCGTCGCAGTGTGGTCAAGGAGCGGATAGAGAGGGGTTCAAAAGCAGCGAGAAGCTGTCCCACAACAGAGCGAAATAGACCCCGTGCCTCTTCGTCCATGAGGTATTCTTCAAGGACCCCTTTGTACAACCCGTTCAGCGGATCTTCCCCATGATGACCAGCAGCGGATTTTAAGAGGTGCTCAATTTGCCCTTTTCTGCGACGAACGGGTATGGGTTCTCGGTTGTATTCACAGGCAAATGCTGCCCATTGAAACGACCCCTCTGCCCTTGTTGCCAGCGCTTTGCCATGCTCCCCGAACTCCTCTGAAGGGAGCCTCTCCCGAAGAAAGGCGAGAATATCGTCGTGCGTTTTAGCAGCTAGCTCAAAGTCATCCATGTGTTTGATGCGGACTGACCGAGCTCCAACGAACGCAGACTCGATGTCGTGCTCAGGTCGCGAGGTGATGAACACGCGGAAATTCGAAGGCAGTCTATGGAGATTTTGAGCAAGAAATTTGTGTAACCCGTTTTCACCAGTCACATCACCGCTCTCGTCTAAAGCATCGATTACAACAAGGATAGGGCCGACGATGTGCAGATCCTTAAGCGGTTCCAAGATGAGGAATTTAAAAAGCGTGGGATAGTCACGAGTACGGAGTCGAAGAGAGGTGTTGTACTTAATGACCCATCCAAGTGCAGCTTTGAATGATGGATAACGGTCGGAGAGATCGCGAACAAGAGTTGTAAAGAGGTGGTAAGCCTCGCCTTCGGATCGCTTCCGCAAAAATATAAAGGACGATGTAAGACGGTGCATCTTATCGAAGCGACGTGCGACCTCATGTGCGATGGATGACTTCCCCGTGCCTGCCTGCCCGAAAAGAACGAGAGTACGCTCGGAGTCGGGGCTGTCCACCCAATTTACAATGAAGTCCAAAAAGGCCATGCGCGTTCCCGGCAGACAACCTTTCTCAGGTGCGAAGCGCGGGCCTTTCCCATGTGGGATTTCTCCGATCCCTGCATCTAGTTCTATGACGATTATCAGATCGATGCCCCACAAACCCACAAGTCATCAGGGCTACGTACCGGCGTCTGAAACTTGCCTTGACACCCACTTGAGCCGAGTAGATATCCCGTCCACCTTGGCCGAAAGCACCCCCACGCTGTCCAGAATCTGGAACGCAGTTATCTCCGTGGTGAGGGTGACACGATCCAAGAAAGCCCTTCGATGTTCGAGAAGGGCGGAAGACAAGTCCTCAATATCTTTGGCAACCCCCCCGCCCATATTCTTGAACGTTCGCTTCCCTAAAAATCACACGTTTACACTGGCTAATAGAGAAGACGAAGATAACTTACAGAATCGCGAGTCCTTTGCATACGATTGGATAAAGTCACTGCAACCACAGACATCGCGCAGCATCGTAGTAAGGATTTCAGCCTGCCTAGAGTTGGACTTGATGGATTTCAAAGTGCCTTCGTGGTGCGCGAAATCGAACGCGTCGTACATGGCTTCAAGTAGGCTTAGGACATTGTCGTCGTGTTCATACTGTACTAGGAGTGTCTGGAATCCGAATAAACATAGCATAAGTGTTTCACTCCGACAATAACGCAAACAGATGCACCTCGGGGATGGCCGAAACCAAGTCATATGCCATCTTTGCAAACGGGTGGAGCTGAGAGCGAAAGTCAGCTCAGCCAACGAGAAGCAAAACGGATATTACACGCACTTCCGCAATTGGGCTTACAGTATCCATCACCCACTTGATTCTACTGACGGCCCCTTTCCATTTATCCTTTCGGCCAATTGGCTCCTTTGCTTCATCGGCCCGACGAAGAGCAATTAGAGAGTCCTCAGTAGGCGACATCTCTGTCAGGCCATCTGATATAGGAGTGCCAGTCTCAACGGGAAGGGGATCTGACGAGAGTAAAAGGGGTACTGGGGCGGTGGATTGAATATGTCCTCCGGAGTCCGGGACAATAGAGGGCTTAATAGATTGGTCAGTCGGGGAGCCGTCTCCTTTGGTCGGTAATTCGGGTTTATTGTTGGGAAAGATTGGAGAGGCCATGATCGATGACACAGTGATAGTTAGGTAGAGCGTGAACGGCTGAGATCGTTCGAGTTCGAGTTCGGTTCAAAAGCGAGTGCGACTAATCGAGTCGCGGAGTGATGGTTCACAACAAAGAGAGATTGTATTTGAGAAAGAGAAAAGACGAGTAAGCTACTCAGGCTGTAGTTGAGTACAGAAGATAATATGTCGCAAAATTCCGTACCATAATCATATCTAAGAACTCAGCCTCTCTTCTAATAGCCATCTAATGCACACTCGAATTCCCGGGCGCATCTGTTCATCTCGTTCCCATAATCTGCTCCTTGGTCTGTGCACGCACCTTGGATGACCTTCCCTTTATCTTTATCTACTAGACAACTATCGATATGAGACGGGCTTCGCTACCATCTCGTTTCCTGTGGCGTAATGAAATGGCCGACAAGTCGATGTGGACACGCTTTGACCTCTCTGCGCCTTAAATGCAACCACCTTGTACACCTTATCGCTAATTTTTGTGGCCAGTCGTCAAATCAAATGCTTTCCGACACTCTCTTAAGGTCCCAAGTAGCTGTTGACTTTGGGAGAAAGCACAGGCTACTCGTCGCCACGCGCTACTTCCAGTACGCCATCCTGTACTGCCTCCCACTGCGGGTCCACAAACTTTATCGTTGAACTCTCCGAGCCCTGGGTAGATAAAAAGGGACCTTCTCCACGTAGTTTTGACGTCCAGCTCAACACCCACTCATACTCAACTCTCTCCTCATACCCATCTCTTGTTAACTGATCGTCTCCATCTACACCTATACCATGTCTCAATCCTCCTGCTACGTTGGTGTCGCATTCTACAATCACGCCTCATTTCCTACTCAATGGGCACTTATTCTCTCTGAAAATCCACACTTCGAGGGTCCCGGATGGGGCAGCACAGCTGCGGAGACTGTGAACGGCGCGGGCATATCTTCGCTGTCTTACGAGAGGTCTCCGTCCAGCTTCAACCCTATAGGGCTCTTCTTGGGCATCGTCTATGTCGCGCAGGTCCCTATGTCAATTCAAAACATGAAGGCCTTGATTTCTGGTTCCAACCGAGCCTCAGTGGAAGACCGCACCGTGGTGCAGGGCACAGACGACATCACTTGGGGCACTGAGAAATATGTCGTACTTGCGCTCCTGCGTCTTCACCAGAGACGCTATCTCAAGCTTCCTAGGTTGGCGCGGGACAGCCTGGCTCACTTCATTCAGGGTCGTATCCGTGATCTGCTTCGCGCGCGGTGCACCCCAGGGGCTGATGTGTACCCTATCGTCTCCTTGGATAGCGGCAATGTCTCGTTTGGTCACTCAAGGCGCTGACTGATCTCATATGCTCTTGTTGCTGTCGGCATGAACCCTCTCCTCGATTCTGACCTCTGCGTGACCGTGTCTTAATTTTACTTTACATCAACTACTAATGTACTTTGCGGGAGTCCTTTAATGCTATATTATTTCTAGTTGTTTGTGCCTTCGACGGATTGGAACCGGAATGCGTCTATGGTACACTATATCGGGGTCTGTTGACTTACCTGGCTACTGTTTATCACTGATCCTCCTTTGGCACTCTTACATACCCCTACGCTTGTGCTCCCGGCCCAACTCTAGACCGACATGGTGAGTTAAATTTTACTTCCTGGGCGTTCTGAATGGTACATGTTATTTTGTCGGTGCGCGTGCGCGTGGAGTCGGAGGTGAGAAGGAAAGGAAAAGAGCAGAGCAAGTACTACTGTACTAGACTCCTTGTTCTCAGGACCACACACCGGAACAGTAGCTCAGCTTAATGACTAACGACGTAGGCCGGGAAACGGAGACGAGAAAAGAGAGATCAAGATAGGCTGGAGAAGAGGAGAAACGACTGGGATTGTACATGAAGATATCTGATATGGCGAAAAAACTAGTTTTGCTTTGGGCAAGCAAGAGGTATTCATATACATTCGGAGGGAGTTAGTAGCAGAGTGGGGTCCCAAAGTGAAGACGATGGAAGAAACATAAGCTACGGTTCGCAAAAATGTCGCGTGCAGTGACGCAGAGAGGAAAGGATATATCATATCCCCCCTGAAGACTCCGCTTGTCCGTGCGGTTTCAGGGACCGGACGGTGTTTCATCTCATTTACGACTGCCCCAGATTCACGGTGGCACGTCGGTCTATCAATATCCGCTCACCAAACTATCCTTTCACCAACCGAAAACTTGGTGATATGTCCGAAAAAGAGCTTTTCAATGGGGATTGTGGCTTATGGCTTCTAATTTACCTGCAACGGTCCAAGGCTGGCTCAAGACCGGAGACGGGGGCAACTCCGTTTGATCCTGGGTAATTGCGCGTCTCTAAGGATTCATGACCCCGCTCCGGCGGCCCGTTCATTTATTTACTCATGACTGCTGTCTCACCGTAGACATTATTTTTCTACTTTTCTTTTATCACGGTTTCCTTTGGAAGGTGACCATTGTACGCTACTATGACAAGTGCTTGGATGGCGCGACCTCCATTATTTACGACTCTCAAATTTGTCTATTTACTTAGATAAGACCGGTCTTGTATTCTCATACTGTCCCGGAATAAACATGGTTCAAAAAAAAAAAAAAAAAAAAAGGATATATCATAGGTCGAAAGGGAGAACAGGATGATTGCGGCCCGGTGAGTGTCTAGCGCGGTCTCCCAGAGGCTGACTGGGACGCGCAGTACTCACCGTGGTCAGCCACCTTATACTTAGATCAGTCTTGAAGTCATCTCCTCGGAATTCTTGGGTTCTCTGGGATCTTCCAGTGTTCTGTTGTCCTCCGCACTCTTAGTTGCAGGTCTCAGGACCCGAAGCTAGCTGTTACGACACCTTGCACAACCCCTCGAATCTTATAACTTGAAGCGCTTTCTTCCGCCTTGCTATGCTGTCCCCACTTCGTTTGCCCTCCCGCTCTACTCCGGCTACCCCACCTTCGACGCCCACACTCACTCAGTTGTCTCCCCCGCCTGCCTCATCTTATTTCCGTTCAATGCCTCAGCGCGCGGGTATCCGACAAATTACCCGCACTGTGACGTATGCCTCCATAGCTCGTCTTTCGTCGGACATTACCTCTGCGACCCGGCGCATGCTTTCGCCAACACCTCCGCGCGGGAACACCAAGGATAACGCGACAGTCTGGAGCCCTGCAATTGCGATGCCGATCACGCCGCAGAAGCCGCCCAGTACACTTACTCTGTCCAAGGCGCGGCGCACGCCCGATTCTCCGCGCAAAGGCTCACAGCATGCGACCTTTGCTTACGGCCTCCCATCGCCGCTCTCCACACCTACTCGCCGGATACGCCCTTCTTCTGTGCGCCTCGCTCGGCTTCCTATCCCCCCGTTTGCGGTCACTTCGCCACCACGTCGCAATAACCCCCCAAGTCGTGCGGGGGGAGATCATATGGTCACCCCTCCTAGCTTCGAGCGCGCTATCCCCACTTCAGCAGCTCACCTAGTATACCCAGCTACGCCTACGTCTGGTCGCAGCATTCAGCACCCATGGTCTAGTCCCAGAAGCCCTCTCTCTAGGAAATCGTCTAGCATTGGCCTTGACAATTTCAAGAACCAGTGTGATGAAGAGGAAACCCTTCTCTCGGCTTTTCGTAGTGTTAGCTCCTCTTTATCCTCCTCGTGCTCGTCTTTTGGCACCGAAAACGGATTGGACTCGCTATTCAGCTCGACTGTACTGCAGCTGTACGTCGCCGGACGTGACGTGCCAACTGTCTTTTCAACGACCTCCCCACTTGCTAAGATGATCCAGCAAACGAGGGAAGAGCAGAGCCCCAGGAAGAGACAGCTCGGTCAACTGACCGTGGGCGTACAGTCTGTAAGCGACGTACCTTCCCTGCGTGTTGCGCAGACAACCAGAGCGCCCGTGGTAGAAATGCAAGTCGCCCAGGTAGAACAATGGCCAGAGGTCCTTCCCGGGTGTTCAGGGACCCGCGGCTTGCGGAGTGTAGGCGCCCATCCCAAGAGCGACGGACATGGGGGAGCTACACGTTCCAGCGAATCCGCCTCGGGTAATACCCCGGTACGCGCGCGTCCGACACGGCAGCCCAACGAACGCATGGACCGACCGCAGAGCACGCCGCCTGTTTCCTTAGGGCCCTCCGCTGACAGCATATCTGTTTCAACCGGCATAGGCCCGAAATTTGTGCCCCTGATGAGAACGAGATCTATCCTGTCTCGCCTTACGGGAAAGGCAAAGGTCGCCTCGCCCCCCGCTACGAGCCTTGTCGTTCCCGGTGGCGCGACGGCCCGGGGTGTCGGCAGTCTGGTGAGGAGCAACACCACCGGGAAACGTGGTGCGTCTCATCCACCTTGAATCTTTAACCTCCGTCCGCCTCATCCCTATCATGCAGGTGAAGCTCGTCTGCCTCAGCTGCGATCCATGCGTAACCTGTTCAGAAGGATTTGATTCTGATTACACAACAGTTGGCTGCCTCATGGACAACGGGATTTTCAGAGTGGTGTATAGGCTCTCCTGGTTCTTTGTAGTATTCAATAAACGATTTTTGGAGTCACATTTCCGAGTTATGAAAATGACGTACGGTGACCGTGGCTGTTGAACGAAGGACTCGATTTGGGGATAAACATAATGGAGGAGTCGGACAATGCCGAGCCCACTCACGAGTTGCCAGTGACGCTGAGCGCAGCTTTGCCCTCACCAACTGAACACCGATACTACGAGATGGACTCTACATACCAAGTCATCGACTCGCGTCCGGTATATCCCCACGTCCAAACAACATGTTCATCATGTCATTTCCAGCTCGAATTCCCCGTGCCTAGCCCCGCGCCTAAACCTGCCACCATGCTCACCGTTCGTTGTTGCAGCTGTAAACAGACCTTCTCGCATGCATTTTATCCGAACCAAGTTTCTTCGGGCATGCTCAGTACAGGGGGGCCATCATCGCAAGGGCATGTACCTACACCACCACCAAGGAAAGGGAGGAAGATAGGCACGCAAGAACGCCCATTAGAGACGGGGTATTACGATCTACTTGGTGTACCAGTTGATGCAACCACAGACGATATAAAGAAGGCATACCGTACGCCTTGCAATACTCTATCTATTATTGGATGGTGGCCACTGACTACCGGTCGCGTGCAGGTCGTCTCGCAATCAAATACCACCCTGACAAAAACCGCGACGACCCAAACGCTGAGGAACGTTTCAAATTGATCGCTATCGCCTACCAGACGCTCTCAGATCCCCAGCTCCGGCACAAGTACAACGAATTTGGACCCAAGGAGAGCGCACCCGAGGGTGGCTTCGTCGACCCCGAGGAAGTATTCGGCGCGATCTTTGGTGGAGAGCGGTTCCTGCCCCTTATCGGGCAGCTTTCTCTCGCGCGAGATATGAAGTCCGCTCTCCAGGAGGCGGATGAGGCCACGGGTGAAGACGCCCCTCCCGTAGCACGTGATGCCAAAGGACGTGAAATCATCAGTCCTGAGGAGAAGGCGAGGAGAGACGAGAAGGCACGCAAGACGGCTGCGGAGGTGCGCCTGCACCACGGTCGCGGTGATGCTGCTGTTAACTGGGCGGCATCTTGTAGAAAGCTGCGGCACGGGAGGAGCGTGTGCAGAAGCTCTTTGAGACCTTGCAGCACAAACTTGGCATCTTCACAGAAAATGCCACTGGTCCGAATGATCCAGAAGTCATAGAGTCGTGGCGGACTATTTGTTCGCTCGAGGCGGAGTCCGTCCTTTTCCTGACTTCATATTTCATTATATTACTGACCTCCGCTCCTGTCTGGCCCCTGGCAGAGAATTGAAAGGCGAATCATACGGCGTGGAGCTGTTACATGCTATTGGATTCGCTTATACTGCCAAAGCTAAGCAGTTCCTTGCGTCCAACCAGAGTTTCCTTGGCGTTGGTGGATGGCTACATAACGTGCAGGGCAAATATCACGTGTTTTCTGAGACGTGCGTCGCTTCTTCTATCTGTTGTTATTCGGTCTTCGCTAATCGTCCATCCGGCAGCGTGTCGACCCTACGCTCGGCCATCGAACTCAAGGCTGTGTTCGACCAAATCCAACAAGCCGAACAATCGGGTACCCTTAGTCCCGAAGAGAAGAAACGGCTCGAGGAACAGGCAGCAGAGAAGGGTCTCCAGGCACTTTTCAAGGTACGTATCACATTCCACATCCTTTCCGTCGACCGTCCCTGATTGATACGGGCGCCGCCTTAGGGCGCTAAATTGGAGATCGACTCAGTGATTCGGGAGACGTGCGACCGGGTGCTGAACGACCCATCAATATCTCGCGATAAGGCAGTCCTGCGCGCAGTCGCATTGCAAATCCTCGGGAACGCGTTCGCGGCCGTGCGGAATGAACGGGAAGAAGCGCGTGAGGAAAGCGAATATGTCAGAATTGAGACGAAGAACAGCAGGCAGCGCGCGCAATCACGTGCGACCCCTGGGCAATGAGATTGGCGCACTTACCCAGTGCGCCTCTCCTGTGTCCTCGCCACCGTTTGGCCTGCACTTCCTGATGCTTGACGATGTCGTATCGTTGAGCTTGCCTGCCACGCTTAGACTACACGTGGATATTGCTGCGTGCAGAAATAATCTGTTCTTGTTTTCCCCCTTCTTTGTTTGCAATATACTGTATCTTAGGCAGCATCACGTTACCTGTACTTAGCTCTTCCGAGTCGTTCTCATGCAAGCATTTGTTCGTATTAGTGACAAGGGTTATGCCGGATTTTTTGCGCCTATATGAATTCAGGGAGGGTTTGAAGGGTGTTCATTTGGTAATATATTCTACTTGTAGCTTCGAACCACCGTCGTTACTGCTAATGGTACTGGTTCTAAATATGTCGACTAGTGCCAGATGCAGTGTCTGGACTCTGGTGCAACTGTGCAAGGTAAATTGCCCAGGGCCAGGCTGCGTTGCTGGATTTAGGACAAACCCGGCTTACTAGATCTAGGTACTTGAACCTCAAACTCAGCAAGTATGCTGACCCTATGTCTAAATATAGAACACACTAGTGGCACTAGATCTATAGTCTATGGTCTTGTCTATAGTATCATAGTGCCACTTGTAACATGTCAACATTTCGCTGATGGAACAAGCTAGTCAAAAGATGAGGTACAGGTGACTAAGAAGTTGGCAGTAATGTCTCTGCTGAAGTAACTTTCTGCTGAAGGAGTTCGTTTCTTAATGTAGGAATGGGTGGGAGCTTAGGAAATGCGCGCAAGAACGTGCGAGGCGAACAAAACTTACAAAGGGGAAGTAGTCTGAGCACTAGATAGTGAAATGTACCGTGACCCAAAAACCGCACGCGCGTACGACGAAAGTTACGAGGTTCCGTGCTTGGTTACACGATACTATTTAGCCACGAGAGAGAGAGATTAAATTACCAGGGGCCGCGGGTGCGCGCCACAACGATCGCGGGGCAATCAATTTTTATCTGTGCCAATGACTTTGCGATTCTGATTCATCCTGAGCTGGTATTTCAGTCAGGTAACTCGTCAGGTAACCAGGTTCCGATCAATCACAATTGATTTTGATTTTGCATGCATGCCGGCGTGCTTGGTAAACACCTAGACTAGTCAACAGCTTCTTGATTGGGTGATATGACTTGACTCTTTGCCTGTGACTCGCAGTCACTTGGAACAACCGCATTTACGTGACTTGTTCGTGAACGGTATATGTGCTGCTTAGGCCGTTTCTGTAACGACAATTCGAGTGTCTCCACGTCCTCGACGTGGACCCTGGACCCTGACGATCACCCCAGTGCTGAAGGCCAGGCACCTCGGTGATCCCCCCCCCCACTGAGGGGGAGTAGTACCTGGGCCAGGTACTACTCCAATTTCTGAATTAAGGGACCCAATTCCTCTCAGCGACTTCCTCGTATGCCCTACGCTCTGCAACATGAATGCGGGGCTACTGCGACAATATTCGATATATAACTACTGATAACCTTCAAGCTCTCGACTCATCGCAGGGCTTGATCAATTGATCGGTCATCTTTCTCTGAGTGTTGGATGTAGATGCGCAGAGCTTACAGTAAACGAGAATCAGTGAAATACGTGAAGGACACAATTCCGGTCCAGCCACGTTACGACCGCATGACAGTCGATGACTTGGTCGATAGTAACCTTGAATTTGGGAAAGCGAGAGAAAAGCCCAAAGGACATAACTTATAAGTTATGTAGAGTAGTAGTAGGTAGGTATAAAGAGGATACGGTATACTTCTCTGTTGCCGCCGCCCCTAGACCGATCCTTCATCCCATTTGACCGCTGGCGTGCGGTAAGGCTTCTCACATGGTGCAGCATTCCAGTCACCTGGCCCCATACCGACAACGGCGACTGAGCGATCGACGCGCACTTGAACCAGTTCGGTGCCCTCCGGATCGACTTGATGAACCCCAGTTGAGGACCTGTCTGTATCTTGGTCGGAATCCATAGCCCTCCATGTCTCACGACATAAAAACGTACCTTTGGCGCTCAAGCTGCGGGTCGAGCGATGGACGTATGGGGGGGTTTCGCTGACATTACGGCGCTCAGAGCCAGCACCTGATTTTCGTGATCCCTTAGGTGTTCTGTTCTTATCAGGTGGAGGGAAGACAGACCTTGAAGATTAATAAGAACTCTCTGGCTCATAATCCACGTGAGGACACCACCACACGGCGCACTGGATACAATACGTATGAAGATAAAAGTTTAGAAAACCGTATGACGCACGCAGCCCCCTGAGCCCCGCATCTAACTAACTGGTGAGTACGAGCTAACAATTAATACGGCAGATCTGACCTGAATGAAGCTATTGTGAGTTCTGAATAGTATTGCGTTGACAGTATTGATCGCTGAAGAGGTGATGACTTTGTGAGTCACTGGGGGGGGGGGGTTGTAAAACGACCAACCTGTTAGGGCAACAAAGTATCCCAATCCATCGTAGACCATCCTATATTAGAGTCGTCGATTTTGGGAGGACGGCCGCGGGTTGACGATGACTTACATCTTCACAAGACGGGATGTACTAGGAAGGACTCAGTTCAGTAATAATTATCGCAGAGCGCGGTTGCGACATACAATGGTGAGTTTGAGTGATACTTGAATAGATACGCCATTGAGATGGTTAAGGTGAGAAGATCGTACAACATTCCGACAAGGTAGAACAACCAGGAAGCAAGAAATTGAGTGGGGTGCCGGCTCGCCGCTTGACAGCTAGACGGGCGAGCATGAAATCACACTCAATACTAGAAACTGGAAGAAGGGCTCACGATCCCTAATGGTTAATATTGGCGTCAGTGGCACTGTCGGTAGCAACTCGGGAGGCAATAGGTACACTCACATTGACGAACACAGCTAGATTTCCGCAAAGTAAGCTGTGACAGAGATCAGAAACCGGTATGACGTACGATCTCGATGGTATAAACCCGCAAGCCATTCCATCTAGACGAGTTCATGAAGCGTAGGCCACACAGGCGTGGTCGTTGAACTCACTGTGGCTGCAAGAATATAGCAAGAGAGAAGAACAATGCCCACTTTCCGATTCTTGCGGGAAATGGTGTATGCTCTATAGAGAGCGCGAGATATCAGGAGTGGGCGACCAATCCGGGTACCATTTAGGTTGTAACTTACCGCAGACCAAGTATCGCTTGTGAGATCATGCATTGAGGTACTACGTTTTCATTCAGTCCGTTATAGTATAGCCACAGAGATATAAAACGACTCGGACTTCTGAGAAGAGTTGGAAGAAGATAGAATCTGTGGCAAGACTCGGGAGTGAAGCCATGCGAGAGAAACGTCCAACTGCCTAACGATCCCGCGAGGACGCTCGTATACCTATGACCTGCATCAGACCAAAATTCTCTCATAGAAAGAAGAAAAGGCTGACCGGATGAGGACAAACAGGACCAGGCTTGCGCTACACAAATAATTAGTTGCGTTTTCGGACGTTAAAGTTGCATTGATTAGGCACTTGAATCGAAAGTTGGAGCGGTAGAATGCCTTATAAAAGCGCCACTCTGCGGGAAGCGTCAAAATGTAGCTAGCAAGAACACTTTCAGGTGCAAGCGACTATCGGAGGAAACTGAAAGCGCACTCATAGCCAGCGATGGCGAGCGAAGCGATTCGTATGTCGTTGGCAGCCAGCGCAGCGTTCGACGTGACGACTGTGCCGAGAACCGACATACCGTGAGCGACGTGAAAGCACAAGTAGGGTAAACGAGCGGAGGATGCTAACCTCCCAACGCGCAAACCCTCGCATTTTAGAGGCAGAGAATCGGAAAAACCACTAGTCCAACTAGTCCAATTTAAAATTTATTTATTTTGCCGAAACAGGGTGTTCGTCGATCCCTGACGCTTCCGCCAGATTGTCGAATAGAAGCGGGGTTCGGAAGCACTGCACAAAATTCGATCTGGGAGGTAGGCCTTATGGCGAAAATAGTACAGCATCCGAGAGTCGGTACGACCATTCCATAGTGCCACTGGTATCATGATCAACATCCGGCCATGTGACGCCGTGCCCCAACTTCACTCAGGCGACTTGGATCAGCAATATCAGGCGATCAAAGATAGCCCAGAGATCGCCTAATTCAGGTACAGGTAAGCATAAGTGCAGTACAGTACTTACTGTATGATAAATGATTGAAGCGCAAAGACTGTGTGGCTGGTTCAACTTTCGTTCCTTCTGGCAAATCGTTGGATTCTTTCTGTTAGTAACAAATATGGAGATTATGCACACGAGATTCTTCACGTCAGATATATTATTCTCTCATATAGTGTAATGACTGAGACGCTCGGAAAGTGGTGAAAGATTCGGCAGTAATCTAAATGGAAGTACTCGGAAGGAACGGAAAAGAGGAAGGGCGTCAGAGGGAGGGGTTTCAATTTTCCTGATGGCAAGCGACTCAGAGACCAGGTGCGGTGATACCTCTGTTAACTATGCGTGTTTCTAAGATATTTCCTCTACCCAATGATCCCATGCCATTCGCATATTTACCGATACGGGGCCCGGTGAGATTGATTCTCACTTATCCTTTTAAAAGCATTTGGCCAGCGCTACATATGGTTCTTCTACATGCCTAGACCCATGTACCAGCAAGTTGATTTTCCCCTGAACCTGAGAATCCGAAGCTCACCAACCCTCCTGCTCAACAAGATTTTGTTGACACTAATCTGGGACATTCAATGACGCGTTCTCAAGCGCGTTACTTCGGTATTGTTTGGGCCAAGGTGCACCGCGTTCAATTTTATTCTTTGAACTCGTAGTACGCGTGGGTTGAATATGCGCAATTAAGGCGTAGTAGATGATCGATCATCTTCGTTAGGTCCCATGAGCACGTACCTACTCCACGTACCGCATGGATTTTAAACGTCCGTAATTCGAACATTTGACCATGTCCATAGTACTGGTTATCGGCGACGTGAGACCTCTGCCATTGGTAGAAAATAGCCTCCATCACGCGGACACCGGAATCCAGTAATTGCCTCTCCGAGTCAACAAATTACTGACGAAACCGCGCAGAGAAATAGAAGCTTCTTCGACACACAGCCCAGTGGGGGAATATTTCTTTAAAAGCAGGTCGATACGAAGTCAAGAATCATTCCGGTCACGATGGCTGCCAGGCGAGATGATCCAAATGAAGGAGAAAGGGAATGAAAACAAAAAGTAGGTTCCATACACGGGAAATGAGCTTATCACGTTTCCTGCAGCCGTATCCCTTGAACACAGTAATCGTCGTCGAAGATCCACAAGAGAAATGAAGAGCCTATCCAATCCTCCCCCGTTTCCTACCGCCAAATCCTTTGAACACCGCGTCATCGTCCGAATCACCATCGGGATCCACCAGCACCGCTGCTGGTCGTTTCTTCGCGGCCCGCGCTGCCGCCCGCCGGACCTGAGTGCCGGCCGTCGAGCGCAAGGTGGACGTCATTACTGCCTCCCTGTCGTCGCCAACGAGCTCGCTGACGAGTGCGCTGTCCCCGCCATCGCTAACATCGAAGTCCGCAGCTCCTGCGTCGTCGTCCACTGCCACCTCCTCGTCCGAGGGGTCTGAGAGGAATAACGCCGGTTGCTTGCCCTTGCCCTTCGCTCGGTCAGACGGCGCAGACGCTTTTGCTTTTACTTTGGTCTTTGCTGCTGTCGTCGTTTTTGATTTTGGTGTCGCCTTTGAAGCGGGTTTCTTGGGCTTTGCGGGGGAAGCAGGGGCGGTTGCCTTGGCTCTTGAGCCCGCTTTACTCCTTGTGGTCTTGGGAGTAGGGGCTTCTTCCTCCATCTCGTCGTCTAGGTCCTCACCCACATCCAGGTCTATGCTTTCAGCTTCGTCCTCGGAGATTGGAGGCGCCCGTCTACCGCGGGCCGTGGCCGCCGCCGCTCGCGATGTCTTTGACGGCGGCTTGGACTTGCTGCGCGGAAGGGGCGGGTGTGCGGCTGTGATATCCTGAGAATCACCCTGGCTTGGCGATCCAGACGCCCCCGACTTCCAATATGCTACGGAAGTAAGTTACGATTCGCCCGTGAGTAGGCCCCCCCGGCCAATCGAATGAGCAACCCACCGTTTCCAATACCATAATCATTCTCTTCGCTCACAACTAGCTCTACGGTCGGCCTACGGTCGACCGATGCGGTCAATTTCTAGATCATCCGCCGGTCAGCTCCTTTGTCGAGAGAAATAGAAATGAAAGGGAAATGAATGCAGCAATCCGAACCTTTTTGAACTTTTTAAAGTTCGGTCTGCCGACCCACTCTGAGTTGGCATCGTTTTGGTTTCGCGCAGTCAGTGTAGACCTCGCGCTGCCCCGCTGGACGTCCATCTCCACCACGACCATAAAATTGCCCCTCAATCCCACGTCGCCAAAATCGTCGATCGATTCCCACGGTCTGGAGGTGGTAGCGGCGTCGTCGCCGCCAATAGTAGCCGTGCCGACGACGGCGTCCTGAGTTTGATCTTTGTCTTGCTTTTTTTTGGCTTTGGGATTGGTGATCCGCAGCTGGTTGAACTCCCGGTCAAAGTCGTCCTCGTGCTTCTTGCCGCGCTTCATCGAGTTGACCGCCTTCAGGAAATTCTCGTCCGTGTCCAATTTGTTCATCGTCGACGATTTGGCCAACGAAGGCGGCTTCGCAGCGCGATTGATTCTCGTTGCTGCTGCTTCGGCCGCGCCTGAATTCTGGGTTTGTGTCGAGGTCGAGTTCGGCTCAGGATGCGTCGCTGGGGCGGGGACAGGGACGGGTTGTTGAATGGCTGCGTTGGCACCAAGCGCACGTCGTTTCGGGGGGCGTGTTTGGTTCCCATTCTCTGCGTTCCCGCCAGCTTCGGCCGAAACGTCAACCATATCCGCGTCGTCGTCGGCCCTACTGCGCTTTATTCCCCTCGCGTCACCGGACTGGCTCTGGCTCTGGCTTTCCTGCTCTTCCGGCACCGCACTGAGCATCCCGACTCCGACCGGCGTCGTCCCAGTCTCCAGTTGCGTATCGCTCATGGCGCGGTCGGGGTGGCTCGCGTCAAACAGCGCTTTGTACTTGTCAAGTTGGGCGGGCTGGGACGGCAGATGCTCTGGGTTGCTGGATGAAACCGAGAGGAGAGCGGACGAAGGTTCGATGCCCATCTTTGCTCGCCGACGTGGCGGAAGCCTGGGAACTTGAGAGACGGGCTAAAATTACAGAAAATGAGAACTTTTGCAGCGACGGAGCATGAGTGCACCGCGCATACAGTGGGTAATTGGCTAGCTTCTAGGGGCGGAGCAGGCGTCTGTGACGCATCTACGATTACTGCGTCATCTCCGAACCCCGATGGCGTTGTTGTCCGGTTCCGCTCTGTTGCTCGCCTGGGTGGGAGCTAGGCAACATTGAGCACAAGGACGAACAGAAGGCGGCAAAATCGGTATCACGTACCCGGCGAGGTAATGGCGCCTCTGCGGTCTGGGGCTCAGGGGCAGCCTTCCCACTTAAGGATACTTCTACATGTGGAGGTAGTTCGGATGTTGTGTGGGCGGGATTGGGGGCTTTGCGCACGGGACGCACGTCCATAGGAGGCGCGAAGGAAGGTTCGGCCGACATGGTATTGGGTACGATATCAGGGAGAGACATCTCTCCTGAACCTGTCTCAGCGTTACATGGGGAGAGTGTGCAGTGACCAGGTAATGACATACTTTGCTTCTGTGAGTCCGCAGGGGTCGCCGCCGAGTCCACATAAAACGTGTCGACGTATGCAATGGCCTGTAGAATGTTCTCGGGGAGGATGAACTCCATTTCTAGACTGCGCGTAGGGTTGTCAGCTCAAGTTCGAACTCGACCCTGCAGGCTGTAAATACCTTTTGGCGACAGACACCATCTCATCCCATTCCTCAACGCCGACCGCCAACTCCATAGCACCGCCATCTGCTACCAGCACCACCTTCGCGTTCTTCTGCTCAGCCAGTGCCTTGGATCGGATAAGTGCCTTTCGCCAGCGTACTACGCCAGTGTTCACGGCGAACGCCTCGTACTCTGCTCCACCTCGCTTTACTAGCTCCCGATATCCGGCAGGGACTTCGAGTCCCTTCTCACCTGCAAACATGAAGCGGTACCCCTTCAACATGTTAAGCCTAGTTTCATTAGGCTCCCATGCTCGTAATGTCTTCAGCGCCATGGGGAGGGCTGCGGCGAAGCCAGGACGAAACCGACCCTCAGAGGGAAGTACGAATGTATGTTCCAAAGCGCGCGGAGACTCGCGCGGGTCCAATATGGAGAGGTCGAGCAGCTCAGACAGCCATTCGGGTTTGACGAGCTGGGCGGCGGAGAGGAGGGAGGTCATGTGTGCAGGCGTGAGGACGTGAGAAGGAACAAGGTGGTGGGTGATATCAGGATCCAACGTCCGCACGACATGGACACCTATGTGGGCAGAAGTGAGCCGCCAATAGTAGACGCGAAGGAGAGTGATTCCACGGCGCACCGAGAGACGCGCAGCCGTCGATAGGAATTGGAGTTCTGACTTTGCCGGGCGTTTCGAAGCAGCATATTCTCTGCCATTGCACGCTAAGGAGCATTTATCAATTTATTTAGAAATGATGGGTGGCGTACACACGCACGTTAGTGGTAGACCGCTGACGATATCAACTCGGTCGTTGTGTTGTAGCTGCAACGTTGCACCGGGGTTGACGATCATTCCATCAGGGAAACCCTCGCGCCATATACGCATTGTCTTGTTTTTGGAGTTCAGAATCCTGCAATGTTGGTACGTACCCCGTGTTTGTCTGTAACCGTGGTTAATTTGCGCAAATGTGTGGGGACACCAAACTCGCGTACGACGTCATCCGGGGAGAAGCCGCCAACTATGAATTGTCCATGATCGTGGGAGACCTTCTTGTGATATACCACGAGGTCGCAGTCAGATTTACGGCCAATGCGATACGACTTTCCGCTCTTGAGAACCTTGGACTCTGCATCGGACCCCCTGTGAGTGCTTGATATCTTCGTGTGGCAGAGGCGGGTAAGGAGAAGACAGTACTTTGAAAGCCCAGCTCGTTCGTAGCTTCGCCGTCGAATGGGCCAGTGATAATCCACATTCTTACTTTTCAAATAGTGCACATTCCCTGGATCTGGGGTTCAAGTTGGTAGGCGCGACTGACTCGGTGCAACGCGCGATATTATTCGCCACGATCACGCGACGCAGTTAAGTCACTTATCGGACATAAAGTGAAATCTTACGTTGTACTGTACATCCCCTGTGAACCTCTTATATCGCCGTTTTCCATCATCAAAATTCCAGAATTTCACTTTCACAGTGCGCCCGTATTCAAACGTCAGCCCGTCCACTTGTTTTCTCCTCGGTCGTTTTCTCTCGGAAGATGGGATGTGAAAGAAAGGCTACTGGGCATTTGCAGTTCCAGCTTGCTCTTTTCCACCCGCCCTTGCCTCACCTGCTCTCCTCTTGCTAATCAACTACCCCTCTTCTCCTGCCCTCCTTCTGTGTGGAATAGAAAGTACTCGTGGTACGCGCGCAAAGTTGCAGGCAGCTCAGTGAATTCAACGGCCTCCCTAACCCAGAATCCAAGACATTGGACGAATTTCGCTGATGCATACTGGTCTTGCTTCTTTTTCTGAGAAAGGCCCCTAGCTCGCGACGCTCTTTTTGCACCCCCATCTGTAGTTGGATACAGAGGTGTTGACACCCACTGACTAATCGCAAGACAGGGTTGAGGATTTCACTCCCAACACATCAAAGGCTGGATCTGGGGTCCAAGTCGGTCAGTGGCGACAGGCTCGGTGCAATGTGTCGCCACGATCACGCACCGCAGTTAAGTTAGTCCCAAATACTCAAAAAAATGAACTTATCAGACATAAAAAGGGAAAAAGACAGAAAAACAAAGCATTGGAACCTTGATTGGAATGGTCCACTGATGCGAATCGCAATCACATCGGAGTACTGTACTTATCGACAGGAGCCCTTAATTTACTCGCACACGTCGACGTGATCAATTGGGATGTCCGGGATGAACCTAACATGTGAGCAGACGCACAGTAGTCTCCTTTATCCGCATAGTCGTTTGCGGGCATGGGAAAATATTGAGAGTGTTTCACCCCTCCGAGACCGGACGAGTACAGCGCCTAGTTAGTGATCTACTGTAAGAACGATCAACGAGACCAAATGCTTTGCTTCAAGCTGCCTGGTTGGGAATAAAGCCCCCAACCCGGTTTTGACTCCGGCTACTGTAGTGCTCGCTCCTCGGCAATTACCGGACGTACCTTGTAGATCTCCAAAATCACAGTTCGTAGTAGTTAGAATAAGTGTAAGGTGCTCGCTTCATACGGTTCCGGTCAATGCTACTCCTATGTCGCAACGATTAGGGGACCTGATACAACTAAGGTGGTAATTGGGACGGGTTGCTAGGGACAATGACCACAAATTACTCATACTGGCGGACTGGCGACCCTACATGTGTTACGGAGTTCGCGTACTTGCGGGAACTATGTATGAGTGGTATCCAGGAAGAGATGTTGTATCCGTATACCGAGTACACAAAAACCTCAAAACGTCGGCTGGACCCACTCCAAAATCAGTTAATTGTGCGAGAGTGCCGCTCTCCTAGTAGCGGCTTGGACTTCGAAAGAGAGTGGTTGGTAATTATCGCGTCGCCGTCACAGAACTCTAGGGAAAACCAAGGATGAAGAATTTAATTGACAATGCATGGTAGCTGTGACGCTAGTAGCCCACTAGTAGCTCCGCTAATCAAATGGTGTCCACTCCGGCGAACGCGCATCCCGACAGCACTTTCCCAGAGGCCCGGAAGGCTACAAGAAATGCAGCCGACAGAACTCCAAGACACCAGCCAGGATCATCACAATTGGTGGACCCAACAATTACATCACGATGCTCGCTCATGTAAATCCAATGATGTCGATCGAAGTTCAGACCCAGACCGAGAGTGGTTCCACACAACGTGGCTAGCAAGTGACATATTTGATGGGACAGAGAGATGCAGGAGGGCAGCTCCGTTCGAAAGATGATAGTCGCAACGGCGTACCTTCGTTACTTTCATCATAATCATCATAATCAAGATCTGACGCTGTCATACATGTAACAGACAGAGCGCAGCGCACAGTTTGCGAGATACGAACGGCGAGACCTGGGCGTGGCACAGATACCCATACTGAGGGTAAAGTGCCATCAAACGGAGGTGGTGACATATTACGACCAGAAACTCCGGCTGAGTACACCGCTATATGGCCGGTCGTGCCAACCCGATGTTGGCACGACTTGAAATACCCGTTCCCAGGATCTGGATAGATCACAAATAGCATCAAAAATATGTGTACAAAAGGCAGAGTGAGTTAGGGACTGAGTATACCAGCAAGAAAAAAAATCTGCACCCAACCAACGTAAAGTCAGGAGCCTGAGGGAATATGTCCAGGAGATTTGCAACGCGACACGTCCAGGTTGCTGGCCCGGCCCGGGTCTCCGAAAGAGGGTCTTCTCCAGGACGATTTCGCGGCATGTCGAGCCCAAGCTTTCAGCTCGCCGACCTCGCCTACACCAAGCTCATACTTCATGCCCTCAAATACCCTCACCAAACGGTCAACGGGGTACTCCTCGGTGCACATTCCCCGTCTGCTGGCAAGACTGTTGACATAGTCGACGCGGTTCCCCTCCAACACCACTGGACGAATCTCAGTCCTATGATGGAAGTTGGTCTCGGAATGGTGCGTTCAGCCTTTCTCCGCTCTTATGGGTCAACGGAGCTGAGCGTGTGCTATGGGAAATTAGGTGGCCAGCTACGCCCGGACTCGCCAGCTTCAAATCGTTGGTTACTATCAGGCGCCGGAGCGCCTCGGCGATACTGCGTTGTCTCCTCTTGGCGAACGCGTGGCGTGCAAAATAAAAGAATCTTTCGAAACACCTATTGCATTGGTGGTGGGCTTCATTATCTCTTCCCCCCCCATCTCCCCTTTCTCACGCTGTTCGTTACTCGTCTCACAGATCAACGGTTCCAAGTTGGACGACGAGAACGGCGGGGCGCTTGTTGTACGTCCCCCTCCAACCATACTCGACCATTGCCCTTAACCTTTTTCTTTTTTCAGTCTTACGTCGCCATCTCATCTCAGGCCACTGCCTTCCGTCAAGTAGAGGGCAAGCTCAGGTTCACAAAGTCGATCCCTGGTCGTGCCATGCGTCCTCACTCGCCACACAAACCTGCTCGAACAGTTTGGCGACTTTGACGACTATCTAGAGGACAAAAGGGTTCAATTTTTAAAGAACGGAACAGTAGAAGCGGCGCTCAACTCGCCGCGGTAGGGGGGAATTTCTCCTTTTTTTTTTTGCCTTTCAATCTGCGTTCCGATCATCTATCCCTGCATCGACTTTACACTAGATGGGTTTCGGACTTTGTTCGTGCCTGTATGCTTATGTTTTCCTAATGGAGCTTACTCGCACCGTACTTTTCTATGTACTCCCTGCATTTTTGACAGGCTGGGGTTCTTACCGTCCGGTCGACCGCAGGATGGGTCCAATACAGTTGATGATAGTGACTGATGGTAATTCATATGTTTCAACAGAACTTCTTTCCAAGGAGACGCGATGATATCAAGACGATCATGTCCACAACTCCGTTTTATCGTCGCTTGAGCCTGCCCCCCCGTCCCCCAGTCGGAACAATGTGACTCCCTGTCTCTTACCGGATGAGAAAAAAAAAACCCAGCCACTTTCTTATCCTAATACGACGATGTAATGGGGGACATTACTTTCGGCGGCAAAGTCGATCTCTCATTGACATTGTTCTCGTGTTTCAGCTGAGCGCCTTTCGAGCGATCCCAACTTATCGGCTGTGAAGGATTCACAAAACGTCTTTACTATAAGCAGTGGGTGTACTGATCATTTTGAACCAGCCACCGCTACCCCGGGGCTGGGACTCGCTTCTGCCATCAGACATGCGCTGCTGCATCAGTAATCAGACGAATTAGTATTCGGCAGTTGCTCCACTGAAGTAACCTCTAAAACTAGCGAAAACTTGGAAATACGGACATTTGGGATAATGTGTTCCTTTTCCTAGAAACCTTGTGGAAGGACGAGCAACGAAAACGTAGGAAACATATGAAAACTACAAGAAACTACTGATCTGTCTAGTTGGTAGATATACTTTTTTTCGTATTGTACTAGTCGAGAGCCTAGCAGCTTGAATCAAAGCTGGCCGAAGTTTCTAGATTTCCGAGTTTTCAGTTTCCCAAAACCTGAAAATCGCTAAAAACCATTGAAACTCGGAAACTAATTTGCTATTTTACTGATGCACCTGGCGGGCGTCTCCTTTCGAAAACGTACAGCGACGTCCGTCAGAATCTGCTGGGTACGTATTGGACATCAACAGGAGATCAGATTCTGTCAAAGTGGGAACGATGCATCAAGCGGCGCCTCTCCGTTCCAAGAAGCCGCAGTGAGCCTCACCCACAATTTGCATTTACAGTACGCATCTATGCAAAGCGGTGCATCCCCACTTCTCTCTTAGCGTTCCGGTATCTGTCCTCAGGATCAGGTAGCGGGGTCTTCAGAACGATTTCAGGCCGCCGAACGTACTGTACATTTGATGGGTTAGGGTCACATGTTCCGTTGGTCAAGAAATTAGCTATAGCAATTTATGGGAAAAGTTCAGACTACTGCTACGAGTACATACATGCATATGCAGGCCCCTTAAGAAAAGGGAGGAAACAGAAAAAAAAAAAAAGAAAAGAAAACACGATACAAAACAAGTGCGACAGTGCGACAACAAAAAAAAATGCGGCCAGAATAGCTAACACGACACCAAGATACTCATCCACTCATTCTTAGTTTTATTACTCTGGCGCTCTCTTGCCTTGCCCACGTCCTGCGCGCGCAGGCGCTGCAGAACCTTTCTCGCGACCTTCTCCTCGCCTTCCTCGATTTTGGCGTATGCTCTGGGCAGCTCGAGGCGTTCCTGACCTAGCACGACCCATACTTTATACCGCGGGGTTGTAGCGTCCACGGCGCACTCGCTGAGAGGCGCATCGAAGAATCGGGGGCGCGGGTGCCCGCTCGCCTTGCAGAATTCTACTCCGGAGCATGCGCAAACAAAAAAAAAAGAGAGAGAGAACGAAGGGAAAGTTCAGTGCTTTTTGTCACACCTCGAAAGAGAGAACGTGCGCGGGAGAATGAGGCGTACCGATTAGTTCTTCCTTGCACGAAGACGGTACATACGTCGAGGTGGACGTCGTCTTTGGTTTTGTCGTGGGTTCCAAGACAGGCGTGGGCGCCTTACTATGTAGGTGGTGTGCAGACGAGCTACCCGGTGTAGACGAGGAGGACGAGGAGGACGAGGCAGCGGGCGGTACACTCGTCACCGCCTCAGCACCTCCCCGAGAGAACGGGACGGCAGACATCGGCGGCGTGTCGATTCTAGCCGCGTGAGGTCCGGGTTGCCATACGCGTGGCGGGCTCGGTGGGGGGGCCCACCGCCGTGGCACAGCGCCTGTCCCGGGGGCGGTCAAGTCTAGGAGGCGGAGAGGGTGGTGGAGGCGACGATCGTTGTTTTGGACGGCGGTGAGCGGGGGGCATGTGCGCGTAAGCGTATTCTCCATAAGCATAGTCGCCCCCGTTGTCGCCGTCGTCATAACCCGAGCGCCGGCCCAAGTCATCGTATCCATGCGCAGGCTCTGGCGGCAGCGGTGGCGTGTAGCGGTTGTGCCGGCCATAGTCGTAGTCATAGCTGGGAGGAGGATGCGGAGGAGCGTAGTCATTCCCATGGTAGGTACGACGGTATTCGTCGTCTTCCGCTGGGGGGTATGATCGCGCGGGGGCAGAAGGGCGCGCGTGCCAAGACTCCTGTATGCTGCGGGGCTGGCGGCGGCGCGTAGTACGGATCCGGGGCATACACGCCCTGGATCATCGTACCGCGTGCCGCCGACGCCGAGCTCGTACTGGTGCCCGTGCTCGCGTACGCCATAATCATAAGGTCCTCTGGGCTCGCTTCGGCTGTGGTGCAGAGACGGCTCCGTAGCGGGGCGACGAGGTGGTTGCAGTTCTCGGGTTCGCTGGAAGGGTGCCGGGGCTGGCCGCCGCGGGACGGCAGCCACGGGCGGTTCGTCAGGCAGCTCACCAGGCTCAGGTTTGGAGTCAACATAGCCAGGGCGCGGCAGGAATATCGGTACGGCCGATATGGGCTGCGTTTGCGGCGCGTTAAAGGAGTTAGAAGCTACCGTAGGCTTGGCTAGCCCGACCGCGGCGAGGAATTGCCCAGTCTGGCTTAGCAGTTTCGGCTTCTTTTTTGGGTTTCCCTCCTCGTTCTCCACTGCTTCTGTGGCTTTGCGCTTTGCCTTCTTTGACTCGCGCGGCGGAGGCAACTCGACTTTATATCCCTCGGGCGGAGGCTGTCCACTGAACCGAAGAAACTCGATGGCTCCCTGTTCGAATGCAAGTTGCACCACGGCGACTTTTGCGTCGTTCCTGTTGCGGTATTCAGCTGGCACTGTCCAAGAGCGTTTCTCATGCTCTTCGGGTTGCCCCGTCAACTTGAGAGTCAAGATGCATCCACACGCTGGGAAGTGCGGGGTAGTGTTAGCGACATTCAAGGGAGGGAAAAAAGGGCCCACACACACCGTCGCGATCTTTCGTATATTCAAACATTTCGGGATGCTTGTTCGGCCAGAACTTGCCATACTCCGTGAGCAGGAGCGGGAATACGCAGTCGAAGATGAGCGATTTCGTCTCGGAGGATATCTTTGCCTCGATGGCTTCGCCAATGCCGCGCACGTACACGCCTACGCCCGCAGCGAGTGCCGCAAGGCACACAGCGCTCTTGGCGTCCGCGCGTTTTGAGAACTGGGGTTCGACCATGTACGTGCGCACCTCGCCGGGGCGCGTGAGGCGAAGCACGGCACCATGTGCTACCAGCAGAACCCATAAGCAAATCAGGACAGCCGACCCGTCCAAAAAGAAGGCGTACTGCCGAGCTTCGTGTCAGTCGTCCAAATGAACTTGAGCTCGAGCTTCCCGCCGCGCGCGGACTGGATGAGCGTGTTCAACCAGCCGGGCGCATTGATCTCTGCCACGGTCTTGTCGTCGACGGGCTCGGGGAGCGGGCGTGGAAGCGCCTCGAAGAAGCCCTGCAGGGTAAGCGCGATCGGGGGCGGAGCAGACGGCTCCACCTCATCCTCCTGCGGTACGAAGAGCCGCCTCTCGGCCGGCACCGTCTGCCCATTTCCGAACTTGATGAAGTCCACCATGCCCTCGGCAATCGCATCCGCGGCGCACGCGGCCTTGGCCAATTCAAAAGTGGTATATTCGACGTCGACCGAGCATGCGCGGAACAGATGGAGCGAAAGCTTGATTTGCAACGCGCATCCGTACTCTGTTTTTTTTTTCCACAATGAGACGTCAGAGATGCTATGCATACCTACTGGCGTGGCGCGCATATATGAAGGAGGAGGAGGGTGGGGGGGACTCACTGCCCGTTGGCCTGCTGTCTATGAGAAATATCCACCGGGGCTTGACGCGACCCGCGCGCCACTCAGTACAGCACTTCTCGATCTCTTGTACCGCCGGGTCCTCCTCGGCGGCAGTCGGTAATGGCGCCTGAACCGAGCCGGGCGCGTCGAGCGGCGCGAGCACGAGTCCGCGCTTCACCACGGCATCGGGAGAGCCGTACTTGATAAACTCTATCGCGCCCATATCGACCGCCACGGAAGCGGCCGCGGCGCGCGCTGCTGCCTTGCGCGCAAACTCGGGTTTTGACGTATACGAGCGCGTGGCACCGTTGGGGCGCGTGATGGTGAGGATGCATCGTTTTTCTGTTTTAATGAGTGAGGGGGGGGGATGAGAAATTCGGGAGCGAGGAAAAATGTGAGACGCGACTTTGACTCACTTTCTTTCCCTTCTTCTTCGATGATTTCGTAGTTGAGGGCGTCGATGCTGCCGAACGTTTGCGAGCATATCTGGTGAAGAACGAATATCGGCGCGGGTACCTGGGCGGGTTTGCTCTCGCCGTCTTTGTCCTCGATGACTGGCGCCGGCACGACGGGCACATCGTGGTAGAGCGGGTTGGAGAGGAAGTTCTCTTGCGCGGTGGGTTCCTGGTATGGATCACGAAGGAAGTCCTCAAGGGTGAGCGATCCCAGTCTGAGGAGGTTGGAGTTGACTATATCGAAGTAGCTCTGAGACGGCGCTTCCGACGGTGGTGGTGGTGGTGGTGGCAGGAGTGGTATTGGGGAAGAGACCTCAAGATGTGCTGTGATCGCCGCCATGGCAAGAATGGATTGTGACACGGCCCCCGCCAGGGGACAAGTTCAAGGTGTATAGACGCGAAGACAAACGGCTTATCCTTCGGGGTCGCGTCCGAGTCCGTTGGTTGGCGCACTGCTGGCTAGTTGCTGGCACTCCTCGCTCCCCGGGCCGTCCCATCCGCCTGTCCCGTTCGCCCAACGTCCATGGACACCTCCCCCGCCGAACTCAAAGAACACTACGACATACACGGCTACGTCATCGTCCAGGGGCTCGTCACGCCCTCAGAGCACGCCGATCTCCTCTCCGCGACCGAGCGCGCGGCCGCGCGGACGCGCTCCGGGTCCTGGACGTACGCGCGGGTTGTGGGAAAGCAGTTCCCGCCGTACGGTGCCGGGGACGACGTCTGGGGCGTGCAGCACGCGATGCACCCCTTGCTTGGGGAGCCCGCGTTCGCGCAGTGGTACGCGGGGGATGCGGTGCGCGGAGCGGCGAAGACGCTACTGGGGTGCCAGGATGATCACTTGCAGATGGGTAGGTTGCGCGCATCTGGACTGGACTGATCGATATTTAGTGGCGGTGGAAGCACAGAACTGTTTAATATCCTCGTGCACCCGCTCCGCTCCGACTTTGCGCTGTGCTGGCATCGTGATGACATCAGGAATTCGGCCGACGAGGATGAAGAGCGCGCGTCGCTCAAAGTGCGGCACTATGGGGTAGGTGGCGCCTTTGTGAACTCCAACCCCATTTTTTTTCCGTTCAAAGTCGGACGATCGTGTCAAAACAGGTCCAGTGGAATACGTAAGTACGCTATCCGTGTGTGCGTGATGATGGCCTTGTTCACGATGGCTATTGCTCGATGGTGCACAGCGCGCTGCTTGAGGACAGCGCACTCTATGTTGTCCCTGGTTCGCATCGCTTTCCGCGTACTCCGGCGCAGCGAGCCATGTCTAGCAACACGATCGCACCCACAGAACCGCTCGCCCTGCCGGGCGCGATAAGGGTAATCCTCAAACGTAGGTCCGAGATGGCCGATGATATCCGCACACAAACCAAAGCTGACCTTGGTAGCTGGTGAAACGGTGTTCTACAACAACAATATCCTCCACTGTGCTACATACAGCACCGACAGACCGCGTGCGACGTTACACGCGTGCATGGGGGACGCACGTGGTGGATCCGCACGAGCACGCAACATCCTGCAGCACGGTCTGGAGTGGATGAAGGAAGATGCATTCCGCGAGACACTGAGTTTGGAGGGGAAGCAGATGCTGGATAGACTGGTGAGGATGCAGGAAGAATTTCTTGACAAACAGATCGAGTACTCTTTGGAAGGATGAATGAGAGATGCCCTCAGACGATGTTAATGATCAAAGAACTAGCAGTACTTGTAACATCCATCCACGAGAATAACGATATGTATTTTGTTTTTACGGCGCGGTAACGGGCCCGCAACGTTCAAGCTCGAAAGAAGACGACACAAACCAAACAACAAACAGGGGTTTTACACGCTTAACAGGAGGCGGATAAACAAAAAACAAACAAAAAAAGATAACACTGAAGATGAAGAAACACTGAGGGAAGGACCCCAACAAGAAAGGGGTGTTCGGGCGTCTAAGCACTGATGACGGCCTCGACTTGGGTTGTTTCAATGACGACAGCAGTAGATGGCACATTTGGCTCGGGTGCATTAGGAGCTTCTGGAGCCCCTAAGAAGGAACAAGTCAGCACAGGGCATGGGGGCACAGAGGGTACGACGAGGAACGGTGGGGCATGGGCGCAACGAAAGGGTTACCTTGGTCAGCGGAATCCGCCGCGCCGTTCTCCGCGGGCTCGTCAGCGAGTGCATCGACCTCATCTGCCTCCTGCTGCTCCCTAGCAGCCGCCTCCTCATCGGCCTTCCCCGCCGCCTTTTTCTCAGTACCGCTCTTCTTGACCTTCGACACAGGTGGCGCGGCAGTAGACGGGGCGGCAGCGTCGGTCTTGGCCTTCTTACTGCCACGGCTCTTCACTGGCACCTCCGTCGCAGGCGCCGGGGCGGCCTTGCGCTTTGGTCGGCCGCCGGCCTCGGGAGAGGACTCTGTAGCCACGGCGGGCGGGGCCTGCTCCTCGGCGGGGCGCACGCGCTTGGTGGATGGCCGGCGGGGGGAAGTGTCGTCCTTGTCTTCGATATTGAGCTTCAGGGCCTCATCGACTGTGGGAGGGCGATGGTGCGGGGAAAGGGCGTCGCAGAGGACACGGTTAGCGGAGAACGACGGGGGGATGGGGAGAGCGGGGGTGAGACGCACGGCCTGTTGTCTCCACTGCACGGAGGAACTCGAGCATGCCCTCGCGCTTGCGCTTGCCGGGGTTCGCGCCAAAGTCGCGGCAGATAGCACGGAGGGTATCTGCCTTGAGCTTATCCCATGGAATCTTGGATGGGGCTGCCATCTGAAATTGAGGCTGTATGGTACAGGGCGGATTGGTGAGCGAGAGCGACGAAAGCGTGAGAGAACCAACGATAACTTGCTTAAACAAACCAAAGCGCGGGGTGGGAATTAAATCACGTGATACATTCCATTTGGCGCTCGACCGCGTCCAGTCTCGATCAAATACACGATAGTACCGCCGTCCCCATCACAGTCAATACTATTACGAGGGGTATCTGAACTACAATACTTGATCTCGCATCGTTTGACGAAGGGGCTGAACCGACACTTGATGGGGATGCGGATGACGTGGTTAAAGAAGTCGTCTGGGACGGCAGTACCGAGCTACTTGACGGCGTAGCTGGCGACGCTGTCAATGGACCACCACCTTGGACAAGAAACGGCTGCGCAGCCTCGGTGGGGAAGATGAACGGTGTGACGTCGTAGCCCGATTCACCCGTGCAAGCAGCGATACCGTTGTTGATCCCACACTGGATATCTAAGGTGGCCGACAGTTGTGCGTTGTTGTAAACTAAATGCGCATCACTCGGGCCCTCGACCAGGGTGGCTGGTCCATGAGTGAGAAATTGTATCACAACGCCGAGGGGGAAAAAACAAAAATTTGCGCACCGGTGCCGACGAATGCGACCTCATCGAAAGTGCCTGTGGGAGAGCCGGGAACGATTTCCCATGTGGTGCGGCCCTGCCCGTCTGTGCCGAGATTACCCGCGCTTAATGGCTGAGGGTCAAAACCGGGTATGAAAAGCGACGTGTCTGCGCGGACATCTGGACAAACCTATGCGTAAAAATCGATCTCAAGCGTAGAACAGAGATAGAGCTGTACATATCACGAACACGACCAAGGAGAGTAATGAAAAAGAGCGCATGCTTTATGAGCGGAGAGCGTAGTGGTGACAATAGCCACTGTATTGAGCAATTGGTGATGAAGGGAATACTGTCAGAGTGTAGTGACAGGATCCATGTGGTACAGAAGGTATTTAAGGCGATCAGTTTTTTGATTTTTCTTACTAAGTTAGTGCGTGGTCAGAGTGAGTTCGTACTAGGCCGCCGGTACACATGGGTCGCCGTAGTCACCGTCACCCATCAGTAATTGGGTTCCGCAATTTCCAAGGCAATTTCCAGGGGGTTCTCAGATGAGGCAACCACCTGAAATTTTAAACCCGGAAAGTCGAAGACTTGAGACTCATGCTGGAGACCCAGCCAGGGTACGCAGGACAGAAACCTAGAAAGTCAGAAGTATGTATTCGGATAGTATACCTATGGCGTAAACAAGAGTGTACTAGAGTCACAAGTTTCTGGTCTCCGAATTTCCGGAACCCCGAAAACCGGTAGAAACAACAAAACCCGGAAGTTTGATATGCCGTTTTGCTGATGGGCAGGTCGTGTTGCCGTGCGTGTGAGAGCAAAGCGGGTAAACGGGCCGGTGCATAGGACAACGCACCTCAGCACTTCCAACAGTTGTTACTCATCTCTCCGTCCCTGCGCTAGCCCCAGTCATGGGTGTGATTAGCCATAGTGCATTAATCAACCTGCCCTTAGAGCTCATAGACTACACATTATCTTTTCTTTCCTGGCCCTTTGACCTCCATCCCCTGCTCCTCGTCAATCAATACCTCAATTCTATCACTGAGCGAGTACTCTATCGCAACATTGGCGACCTTCCCGCCCAACGCTCCGTACGTCTCCTTCTGTCACTAGCAAATGCCCCCGCGGCCCGGCGCGACCTCGTCAAGGCGCTCGAGGTCAACTTTACCGAAAACAGAGTGCTATTTGCACTCGAATTGCTCATAGCCAAAGTGCTGGGCTTGCTGCCGCGTTTGCGCGTGCTTAACGTGGAGGTATCCGTCCACGAAAACAGACATCGCGCGCTCGCGTGGATATTCCCGCGGGACGCCCCCTTCCAGTTGCGATCCTTTTCGACGTCCATCAGGTGCGCGTCCACCATTCCATTTTTACTTTTTTTTTTTTCTTTCTTTCTTCTTGTTGCGTACACGCTGAACGGAGGAGTTTGGCGTGGCCCTCCCCATCTCACAACAGGCTTGATCCGGATTTGGCTGCATTCCTCGAGTCGCAGCCTGAGATTCGCGAACTCTCGCTGCGCGGCATGCCTGCGTGCACCTCAAGCCCATTCACCCTCCAGCGTTCCGCCCTGCCACGCCTTGAGACCTTCCGCTCGGTGCATGTGGACCCGGACACCCTCTGCGAGGTAACACTACGCCACTTCCCTAGGGCCGTCGGTCGGGCTGACTTGGTGCCGCTGCAGGTGATCGCGACGCGTCCTGTACAGGGTATCTCGCTCACGCTCTTCTCGGAGCACGGATACCACGCGCTCGAGGTTCTCACACGGACGTCGATGCCCGTTCGACGGCTCACGATACTCATTGTCGACGCATCGGCGCCGAATGAGCTGTTCCCTCAGCTCGCCGCGCGCCTTCCGCACCTCGAAGCGCTGCACATCGTGGCGCTTGTGCAACACTACAACCTCGTACGTCCCCACTCCCCCCTCCGTTCCTTTCTTGCCCGTATTGAGGGAGTGTGTGCGCGCAGGAAACGCTACTCGCGTCATCCCCATTGCTAAAAGCGTTCGCCGGCCTGCGGTTTTTGACGTTCATGGCAAGCGGCTCGTCGTGCTATGAGCTTGATGATGAGGCAAAGGTCGCTGAGCACTGGGCACGTGCCTGCCCGACGCTCACGACGATCATATTGCCCAAAGGCCGTGTGTGGTTCGCGAGTAGTGCAGGTAGGTGGGTTCATTCATGACTCCAGGTGGAGGGAGGATTGTCTTGGGAATTTATAAATATCGTCATTGGGCTCTTTTTTTCTTTTATTGGCTGTGGATCCGGTTTGGGTTTTGCTCTGGTAGGGCTCGGTAGGGGTCATGCATCGTGATCACCCTCATAATGTTACATGAGTGAATGAGGAAGAGTGACAGGTGTGTCCCTGCGTCGATTCGTTAGGAACGTAAATTCTTTCAGTCAGGTGGTCCTGATGACGCTCTGCAAGACCACAATGCATAGACGAGACGACGTGTGTCACGCGGCACACTAAATACTTCTACCTTGCCTTTCTCTACCGAATGAGTATGCACCCTTATGACGCTCTTGGTCCGAGTTTTTGGTGCCCGGACCAGGCACTTTGCCTTATGTGACAGGGGACTCGATCGCGCGCCAGGTCGGTTTGGAGGATGTACGTTGATTACCATCTAACAATGACCATTGGCGTCAAATCTGCTGGTGAACAACGTCACCAGAGCACCATGACTGGTCGTTGGGCGCTGGCGCTAGTGTCGCCGAAACAGAAAAGGGCTCAGCAGTTGTACAGCGCTATCTTGTTTTGGATCTTGCAGGCTGTGGTCATATTAGAAGACCCGTGTTGATGTCGAATCATACGAGGCGTTATTGCCTTGACCCGTGTGACGATCCTCTACTCTGCCCTCGTATACGCGTTCTGTTCAACTCTTGATGACTAGGAAAACCAGGAGAAGAAATAAATCTCAAGGTGCTGACCTTGAGGCTCAGCCCGAGGATGAAGGTGTGCATTACAATATGTCTTTGTGCTCTCCATTCACCCTTCTGTACGAAGGGGCTAGGCGGAAGGGGGCTCATGAAATGAGTGCCCTCACGTCTGGAGGCGAAAGTGAAGTTTCGGGAACCGCTGGAAGTAATGCACTCGTTGGGAAAGCAGACCGAGAAGGCTCTTCTACGCCGTCGCAAACCCAGGCACAGATAGATGGCCCCTTCAACTCCGGTGAGCACAGAGCAATTTCGTATCCTAGTGACTTTGGAGCCTAATACTTTTGAACCATACAGGCGAAGATGATGAACCTGGTGACAATAGAACTCCTACTAGCGACACCGCTCAACCGATGCCCTCTGACGTGCCTCGCATGATCGGGGATTTCGACGATAACGCCAACGCCTTGTGGTCTCTTCACATGAAGGAAGCAATGAACCACGACGAAGCCCGGATCCAATACCTCAAAGACGGTATGGACAGCGTCTTCATATTCTCCCCGTGTACATCTTCACGTCTGTCCTCACAGCCGATGTGCGTGACTCGAAGAGGAACCTGTTGCAAATGCTCGATCCTCTTCTTGCTGGGGGCCAGTCCATCCATTTACCTGGCCTACAGGCTCGAGTTTGGCGTGCTCGGGCAGGTTGTAAAAGGTGCGTGACCTGCACTTTTCATAATATACACATTTCCTGTCACTCAAACGCACTCCACTTCCAGACCTGGTCGAGGCTGCAATCCACGGGACTGACAGAACCGAGTCCATCCTTCCGTCTTACTTTACTAACACCGCAGCGGACAGCACTGACTCGGACCCCTTCGATCTCACATATTGCCTCGAGATCTCACGCTTCGGCACGTCTGTGTCTGCGTCCGCTCCTGACAAGACCTACACCTGCATTCGGCCGCCACATATGCGACGACCCCGCGTTCACCGCCAAACTTCGAAGTGACCCCCATCTCCACCACGCGACTGTAGTGAAGAGCGCCAGCAATGCGGCACGATGTCGTTCACGAGTGGAGAGATAAGTAGCTCACGGGGATGGGAGCGCGCGGAGGTGCGGCTGAGGGGTTGAGGTCGAGGGAGGTCGTGTGGAGAGATGTGATCTGTTGCGGCATCAGAGGCTGGCGGACGCGGTTTCAACATTCAACGCCGACTCTTTTACATGCGTCCTCCTCGCCTTCCATTACCCTCTCCCACTCCTGTATCTATGCAGAAAGTCGGTCTCCTGACGGAGCGGTGGACAAGACGAACTCTCCACATAGCGCGTACATTGACATCTTAGCCCTCTTCCTGCCGAAGCTCGTCCCTAATGAAGCGCCATTCTTTTCGCGGTTCGGCTCCGGCCTGCCGCCACTCTCGTTCGCCATTCACCTTAGGCTGTTGCTGCTCTAGACGTACCTCGCCGTATCCGCGGTCTTATACATCACCCCCACTCTGTCCCTCACGATGGGGGGGCACAAGCGGTCCGACGTGGATCTCCTGGTTGAAAACCGTTCCCTGGCTGCTCGGGCCAGGGAACCGGTTTTCGACTAACTGAGGATACAGACATCGGCGCGCCCATCGCTAATTTTACGATGCGCCCAGAGGTGCGTGGCTATGCGTCATCCAGAACGCGGCAGGTCTCTCAGACGAGAACATCCCAAAATTGCGCACCCATTCGTGGACTTTGCCGCGCATTTGGGGACACGGCCGCCGGGGCCGCCTTTACTGCTGCTGGTGCATGGGGGTGGCATCGGCGCTCGATGCAAGAGAATTGACGGGACCCTGTTCATGAGCGTCTCCGCACTCACCTTTGATTGGCTCGGGGTGGGTGGACAAGGGAGAGAAGGCGGGGTCGTAGGATCGGGACGGTTTCCCGATGTCGGATGTGTACAGAGCGAGCAAAGGCGCAGCTCAATTACTGACAAATGTACATACATCATCACCGCTCGTTCGTCAACGAGATGATCGAATAAAAATGATTTAGATTTAGATCATCTAATCCCGGCGAGGTAGTAATTAGTTGTCAGCGTGATGAGACAGTGGATTCAGAGTTCTCAGATGAGGCAACCACCTGAAATTTTAAACCCGGAAGGTCGAAGACTTGAAACTTATGCTGGAAACCCAGCCGGGGTACGCTAGACAGAAACCTAGAAAGTCAGAAAGTATGTACTCGAATAGTATACCTATGGCGTTAACAAGAGTGTATTAGAGCCAAAGTTTTCAGGGTTTCTGGTCTCCAAGTTTCCGAACCCGAAAACCAGTGGAAACAACAAAAACCCGGAAGTTTCATCTGCCTTTTCACACTGACGGGCACATAAGTGTCGCCGTGTGAGAGCAAAGCGGGTAAATGGGCCGGTGCATAGGACAACGTGCCTCAGCACTTCCAACGCCGTGACTGTGCTGCGCGCTGTTGTTACTCATCCCTTCGTCCCTGCGCTAGCCCAGTCATGGGTGTGATCAGCCATAGTGCATTAGTTGCCCTGCCCTTAAAACTCATAGACCACATATTATCGTTTCTTTCCTGGCCCTTTGACCTCCATCCCCTGCTCCTCGTCAATCAACACCTCAGTTCCATCACAGAGCGAGTACTGTATCGCGATATCGGCGACCTTCCCGCCCGACGCTCCGTACGTCTCCTTCTGTCACTAGCAAGTGCTCCCGCGGCCCGGCGCGACCTCGTCAAGGCGCTCAAGGTCAACTTTACCGAAAACAGGGTGCTATTTGCACTCGAATTGCTCATAGCCAAAGTACTGGGCTTGCTGCCGCATCTGCGCGTGCTTAACGTGGAGGTTTCCATCCACGAGAACAGACATCGCGCGCTCGCGTGGATATTCCCGCGGGACGCCCCCTTCCAGTTGCGATCCTTTTCGACGTCCATCAGGTGCGCGTCCACCATTCTATTTTTACTTTTTTTTCTTTCTTTCTTCTTGTTGCGTACACGCTGAACGGAGGAGTTTGGCGTGGCCCTCCCATCTCACAACAGGCTTGATCCGGATTTGGCTGCATTCCTCGAGTTACAGCCTGAGATTCGCGAACTCTCGCTGCGCGGCATGCCTGCGTGCACCTCAAGCCCATTCACCCTCCAGCGTTCTGCCCTGCCACGCCTTGAGAACTTCCGCTCGGTGCATGTGGACCCGGATACCCTCTGCGAGGTAACACTACGCCACTTCCCTAGGGCCGTCGGTCGAGCTGACTTGGTGCCGCTGCAGGTGATCGCGACGCGTCCTGTACAGGGTATCTCGCTCACGCTCTTCTCGGAGCACGGGATACCACGCGCTCGAGGTTCTCACACGGACGTCGACGCCCGTTCGACGGCTCACGATACTCATTGTAGACGCGTTGGCGCCGAATGAGCTGTTCCCGCAGCTCACCGCACGCCTTCCGCATCTCGAGGCGCTGCACATCGTGGCGCTTGTGCAACACTACAACCTCGTACGTCCCCCCTCCCCCCTCCGTTCCTTTCTTGCCCGTATTGAGGGAGTGTGTGCGCGCAGGAAACGCTACTCGCGTCATCCCCACTGCTAGAAGCGTTCGCCGGCCTGCGGTTTTTGACGTTCATGGCAAACGGCTCGTCGTGCTATGAGCTTGATGATGAGGCAAAGGTCGCTGAGCACTGGGCACGTGCCTGCCCGACGCTCACGACGATCACATTGCCCAAAGGCCGTGTGTGGTTCGCGGGTAGTGCAGGTAGGTGGGTTCATTCATGACTCCAGGTGGAGGGAGGATTGTCTTGGGAATTTATAAATATCGTCATCGGGCTCTCTTTTTATTATTATTGGCTGTGGATCTGGTTTGGGTTTTGCTCTGGTAGGGCTCAGTAGGGGTCATGCATCGTGATCCCCCTCATAATGTTACATCAGTGAATGGGGAAGAGTGACAGGTGTGTCCCTGCGTCGATTCATTAGGAACGGTAAATTCTTTCAGTCAGGTGGTTCTGATGACGCTCTGCAAGACCACAATGCATAGACGAGACGACGTGTGTCACGCGGTACACTAATAACTTCTGCCTTGGCCTTTCTCTACCGAATGAGTATGCACCCTTATGACGCTCTTGGTCCGAGTTTTTGGTGCCCGGACCAGGCACTTTGGCCTCATGTGACAGGGGACTCGATCGCGCGTCAGGTCGGCTTGGAGGATGTACGTTGATTACCACCCACCAATGATAATCGGCGTCAAATTTGCTGGTGAACAACGTCACCAGAGTACCATGACTGGTCGTTGGGCGCTGGCGCTAGTGTCGCCGAAACAGAAAAGGGCTCAGCAGTTGTACAGCGCTATCTTGTTTTGGATCTTGCAGGCTGTGGTCATATTAGAAGACCCGTGTTGATGTCGAATCATACGAGGCGTTACTGCCTTGACCTGTGTGACGATCCTCTACCCTGCCCTCGTATACGTGTCCTGTTCAACTTTTGATGACTAGGAAAACCAGGAGAAGAAATAAATCTCAAGGTGCTGACCTGGAGGCTCAGCCCGAAGACGAAGGTGTGCGTTACAATATGTCTTTGTGTTCTCCACTCACCCTACTTTACGAAGGGGCTAGGCGGAAGGGGGCTCATGAAATGAGTGCCCTCACGTCTGGAGGCAATGGTGAAGTTTCGGGAACCGCTGGAAGTAGTGCACTCGCTGGGAAAGCAGACCAAGAAGGCTCTTCTACGCCGTCGCAGGCCCAGGCACAGATAGATGGCCCGTCCAACTCCGGTGAACACAGAGCAATTTCGTATCCTAGTGACTTTGGAGCCTAATACTTTTGAACCATACAGGCGAAGATGATGAACCTGGTGACAATAGAACTCCTAGCGACACCGCTCAACCAATGCCCTCTGACGTGCCTCGGATGATCGGGGATTTCGACGATAACGCCAACGCCTTGTGGTCTCTTCACATGAAGGAAGCAATGAACCACGACGAAGCCCGGATCAAATCCCTCAAAGACGGTATGGACAGCGTCCTCATATTCGTGCGTGTTTATCATTCCATCATCATCGTCTACCCCGAGCTCATGCACTATCGTCCAGGCCGGTTTATTCTCCATTGCTCTCACTTCTTTTCTCGTCGATAAGTTTCACGACCTTCAAGTCGATCCGGCGCAGCAAATGGTCTACTACCAGCAACAGAATGTTGCGCTACTCGCTCAGATCTCCAGGCAGGTTTCCTCTATCGCCCCACAGGTCTCCATTCCATCCACTCTACCTCCACCATATCCCGATTTCCGTCCAAACGCTTCTGATGTCCGGGTCAACGTTTTCTGGTTCATGAGCCTAGTCTTCAGCATTTCCGCCGTGCTACTCGCAACCCTCGTCCGACAATGGGTACAGGACTACATGCACGTGTTTCAGCGGTACAGCAATCCTTTGAAGAGTGCGCGACTGCGCCAATATCTATATGAAGGTGCAGAAGGATGGTATATGCCCGTAGTGGCGGACTCTGTCCCAGGCCTTGTCCACGTTTCCGTCTTCTTATTCTTCGTAGGACTCGGTGACTCGCTCTTTGCTGTACACACGACTGTCGGCATCACCACTATCGTCCCGATTACCATTTGCGGCTTGCTGTACGTCTTGAGCACATTTGCTCCGATCATTGACCCCCAATCGCCATTTCGAAACCCATTCTCTGGCCTGATATGGCTACTGAAGCAGAAACTGCACCCGCGAAGCTACTTGGATCGCGCATCTGGTGGATCCATCAAGGCCGTGAGCTCGAATTTATATGAAGGACAGATGCAACTGGCAATGGAAGAGACTGATGAACGCAAAGATCGTGACGTTCGGGCAATCCAATGGCTCGTCCATAGTCGGACAGAGGCTGAAGAGATGGAGTCACTCGTGATGGCCATACCTGGCGCTTTTACGTCGAAATGGGGAATTGACGTATGGAGAAAGTTTTTTGAAGTAAAGCAATATGAAGACACGCATGCCGAGCAGAATGACGCGACAGTCAGATCGCACAGTGACGCAGATATTCGCACGTCCATTCTACCCCATCATCGTTCCCCACTCCAGCGTACCTACCATCCTCTCAGCCTCCTTCGTCCCCTTGGACGTATTATCGGGATGCGAATCGCGAGTAGCACCCCACAGGATATGGCGGTGACCCGGTTAATGCCTCGCCTCCCTAGCGATGAACATGTGCGCGACGATCCATATGCACACGGAAATCTTGCTGTCTACGATCTCTGCAAGCGGGTACGGCACCTGGTTGGTACATGCGACAATTACGGCATATTCACGACTCAAGAACTGTGGCTTAAGCGTGCACGTGGATGCGTTGAAACGGCGGCGTCACTCGTGGTCTGTGCCGATATCAAACCGGAACTGCTTGGAGATCTTAGAAGGCTACTTCATCCACTATACCGATCCATTGGGCTTTACCACACGGCACCAGGATCTGACGGGTTATTCGCTGCACGCTTGGATTGCCTATCCTTTGTCATCGTCAGTCGAGGAATGGGAGACCATGATAAGATAAAACTGGATGCGCGTGCTGCTATCGACAGCCTTTCACAGTTCGGAACGGAAGATGGCAGCGAACAAATGAACAATGGTGATGACGATGAAAATGCGCTCAGGAATGCCCGAAGGATCGACGATTATTTCGAGACTGCAAGGCAATTTTGCGTGTATGGACTGCGTGGAGTATTTAGACCCTCAGAAGCGGGAACGACGGACTCGGAAGAACAGGTGAGGGAGGTCCTAGCACGCGATCACGAGGACGACATCTCCATGCTCGAACGCACCGCTCTTGCAACGGACGGTGTAGCAAATATCGATAGGGCGATGTTTAGGATCAACAGTTCCATCTGTGCCTTCGCGGATGGTTTGATTCTACACTTGCATGGCGTATATTTCGATGCGTTTAAGGACACAGACCTCGTTCAGCCGATTCGATTCTTCAATACGAATGCCGAACATCCAACATTCTTACCCCAGTTCATATTCCTTCATCAGCGCCTCCGACTTTTATGCTCCTATTCCTCTAAACTACGCGACGTCATCGACGGACAAGGCAATGGCGCCTACAAAGAGATGCTCGAAAGCCTGGGGACTTTGTGGGGCGAGTTGGACAACCCTCAGCGCAATTGGTCGGGCGTTCGTAAACGACATCTCATGGAACGACAACTATGGCGCCTCCAAGACATCCGTGACGGCGGTGGCTTCGGATTTTGGGTTGAATTATTTTTCCTCATGACCCAACAACATTTATACATACCGTTGCCACCTGACGCCCACTCTGCCCTGATTGTCGGAACGTTCAGAGCCATCACATCCAACTGGAGGCAACACAAACATTCTATCGGGACGCAGCGTGTCATTCTTAACCTCGTCTGCGACATAGCCATAGTTGACCGTGGCCTCATGTCTGATAACGTTTTCCCGAGATACATTACTGACGAGCTTCTGGTATTGTTGGAGAACATGGTGTTGGGGCAGTCTGGTTCGCATATTGATGACGCAATGAAGGAGTTGGGCGATGCGATCAAGCAGCAGAACACTGTTCCTGGGAGTACAGAAGTCCGTCTGCTTAGGGCGGAGGCGGTCAAAGTTATATCTCGCTCGCGGGCTCCTGGGCCCTCTTCGTAGAGTAGCAGTACCAGCACTAAATATTGATGCGAAATAGTCAAAATATTCGACCGTCATGTTGACGAAAGAGTGGTGATGGCGCATGTACATTTGTCAGTAATAGAGCCCCGCCTTTCCTCATGCCGTAGTTATCCAGCGTTGGAAAACCGTTCTTCGCCGTGTCTGTGGCCTTGTACATCAGGCCATCAGGTGCGGGAATACGCGCTGCCCATCGCGGACTTCTATGCGGCGGTAGGATTGTAGCTATTCCCTCTAGAGCTGACGCTGACAGTATGCAGACGCCCGGAAGTGCGTGGCAGCGCGTCATCGGGAGCGCGGTTCGGTTCCAAGGCGGGCTTACACCGAAGATCGCGCGAGCGCTCATGGGCTTTGCTGCGTGCTGGGCACCCGCGCGTCGGGGTACTTTCCTGCCTTTGTTGGTGCCAGTGAGGAGGAGAGGGTGCGTACGGGGACGGCGCCAGCTCCAGCGCTGGAGGAAATCGAGAGACAGGATGTGACGCTGTTCGTGCGAGTCGCCGGACTCACGCTCGATCAGCTTGAATGGGTGGACGAGGCGAGAAGGCGGGACCGTGAAATCAGGAAGATTTTCCAACGTTGGGTGTGTCAAACGCGCAGCTTAATCATGGTCGAATTTGGTGTACGTGAAAATATCACTATCACCTCTCCTTCGTCAACAATATAATTAAACCTCTGTACTATTGGCTTCACATATTTTGGACCTTCGACTCTTCATTTGGTACTGGTACTGGCCGCTGCTGTGCTACTCTATGAAGATGGTACAGGAGCCCGCCAGCGGGAGATAACTCTGATCGCCTCCGCTCTAAACAGACGGCCTTCTTGGGACGATTGCGGAACAGCGTCCAGCTCCTTCACTGCATCGTCAATATGCAAACCAGACTGCCCCTCCACCATGTTCTTCAACAAGACCAGAAGCTGATCGGTGATATGTCTTGGGTAACCGCGATTAGAAAAGACGCCACGATCGGGGATAGCCACGTCGCAGATGAGGTGAAGAATGAGACGCTGTGTCCCGATAGAGTGTTTGTGTTGTCTCCAGTCAGATGTGACGGCTATGCATGTTCCACTAAAAAGGGTTGAGTGGGTGTCCCGTGATGATACCGTGGATAATAGTTTTGCGAGCGCTAGGAAGAAAAGTTCGACCGAAAATCCGAAGCCACCACCGTCACGGAGATCTTGCAGGCGACATAGTTGTCGTTCCATCAGATGGCGTTGACGAATGACCGAACCCGCACGATCAGTGCTGTACTTCAGTTCCACCAGTGATTCGATTAGATAATGGGGGGAACTCTCCATACAATATTGTACACGGTCGGCATGATTGCATAACTCCCCAAGGCGCTGATACAGGGATATGAACTGGGGTATGAAAGTTTGTTCTTCAGGAGTTGAATAGCGGGAGAATTCGGATTCTCCGATGTCTCCTGACATCTTGAACGTATCGAACAATACACCAGGCAGATATGGAACCAAGCCAGGGGTCGCCGAACGGATCCGATCGTCAATCGGGGCGATGGTCGCATCAATGCGCCTCAATTGGTCTTGTTTGGGGATGTGTATAAGTTTGTGGATGTCGGCCGCGTAATTGAGTCTTACGTACTCAATGGAATCGTCTTTGGAATCGTCTTTGCTTGTCACTTCCCCAAAGTGCAGTGGCGGGATTTCGCGCAGTTGCGGGATTTTGCTCACAGTCGTCAGACAATCATCCATTATTCGGGCCTTCTTCAGTGCATTATCGTCACCGTCACCATTGCTTGTTAGGTCGCCGTCGTCCTCACTTTGGAGCTGTGAGAGCTTATCGATCGCAGCACTCGCATCCTGTTTTATCGTATCATGGTTGAAAATCCCCCGAGCGACAACCAGAAAGGATAGGCACGTCCAGCGTGTGACGAATGACCCGTCCGACCCTGCCGCTGACCGTTCACGGATTTTCTCGACTCTTCCTAATTCGCCGAGCAACCTTCCAAGATCTCCAAACAGTTCCGGTTTGATATTAGCACAGAAAACGAGCGATGCCACCGTTTCAATGCATCCGCGTGCACGCCTGCTCCACAATTTGTCGTTTGCGAATAGGCTGCGATCGTTGCACGTAACAACCAGGTGCTGCACACGCTTGCAAAGGTCGGTCACCGTCGCGTCGTGGGGGATGCCATTCATGGGGCGTAACCCGATAATACGCCCATGCGGGCGAAGGAGGACAGGAAGATGGCTGGTGCGCTGTGGAAGTGGGGAACCATGACGAGATGGAACGGACATGGGAAGGTCTGCATCGGGCTGCGATCTGATTGGAGGGCTGGTTGGCCTGGAATCTACGTCTTCATGTTGAGAAACACTTCTCCATACTCCAGCGCCCCAATTCGAGGTAAAGGCGCCAGGTATAGCCACCACGAATGATTCCATCTCGTCGTCCTCTGTCATATTACGGATGAGCCATTGGATTGACCGAACGTCACGACCTTTGCGTCCATCGTTCTCTTCCATTGCCAGTTGTAACCGTCCTTCAGACATGACCGAGCTTACAGCCTTAGAGGATCCATTGAAATCGCGATCGGAGTAGTGTCGTGGATGGACCTTCTGCTTCAGATACCACATCATGCTGGTGAATGGGTTTTGAAATGGGGATTGGGGGTCGATAATCGGAGCAAACATGCTGAATACGTAAAACAACCCGCAAATGGTAATTGGGACGATAGTGGTGATGGCGACAGTTGTGTGTACAGCGAGGAGCGAGTCACCAAGTCCCAAGAAGAATAAGAAGAGGGAAACATGGAGAAGGCCTGGGACAGATTCCGCTACCACCGGCATATACCATCCCTCCGCACCTTCATATAGATATTGGCGCAGTCGTGCGCTCTTCAGAGGGCTGCTGTACCGCTGAAACACGTGCATGTAGTCCCGTACCCACTGTTGAACGAGCGTTGCAAGGAGCGCAGCGGAAATGCTGAAGACTAGGCTCATGAACCAGAAGGCGTTGACTCGGACATCAGAAGGGTTTAGATCGAAAACGTATGGTGGAAGTGGAGTGGATGGGATGGAGGCCTGTGATGCGATAGAGGAAACCTGGTTGGAGATTTGGGCGAGCAGAGCAACGTTCTGTTGCTGGTAGTAGACCATCTGCTTCGCTGGATCGACTTGAATGTCGTGAATCTTATCGACGAGAAAGGAGGTGAGAGAAGCGGAGAATAAACCAGCCTGGACGACGGCGCATGAGCTCAAGGGAGGGTGACGACGGAAATATAAACACGCACGAATATGAGGACGCCGTCCATATCGTCTTTGAGGGATTGTATTCGGGCTTCATCATGACTCTTTGCTTCCTTCAGGTGAAGAGACCACAAGGGATTGACGTTGTCGTCGAAATCCCCGACCATGCGAGGCATTTTTTCGGAAGGCATTGGTTGAGCGGTGTCGCCAGGAGTTCTATCGTCACCAAGTTGATCATTTTTACCCGTATCTTTCGAACGTGTTAGGTCCCAAAGTCACTAGGATGCTGGGAAATTGTGTGGAGCTCACCAGAGTCGGAGGTGCCATCATTCGGGACCTGCGCCTGCGACCGAGATGACGGGCCAGCCTGAATGTCTGCTTCCCCAACTAATGGATTATCTCCAGTGGCCCCTGAAACTTCACCTTCGCCTCCAGACGTAATGGTACTCATTTCGTGAGCCCCCTTCCGTCTAGCCTCTTTGTAAAGAAGGGTGAGTGGAGAGGACAAGACAGGTTGTAATACACACCTTCTTCCTCGGGCTGAGCCTCAAGGTCAGCGACTTGAGATCTATTTCTTCTCCGGGTTTTCCTAGCCATCAAAAATTGAGCTGCTCGAGCAGAACGCGGATATGAGGGCAGAGGGGAAGAGTGTCACACAGGTCAAGGTGGTAACGCCTCGTGTGGTTTGACATCAACACATGTTTTCCGGAACGAGTGAGTTAATATGAACTACAGCACTGTGCCGTCGCCGAACGCCAAGCGAGAGCACTGCGAGAGCAAAGTGGGTAGACAGGCCGGTATGGCCTTCCTGCATTTACTATAATCACGAACGTCTCTGTGGCCCAGTCATGGGTGGTTAGCCATAGTGTACTATTAATGACTCTTCCCTCAGGCTTACAGCTGTTTTCATATCAATAGGCTGGTTCAAAAAAACCGGCGGAGGATGAAGATGAAAATAAGACTTATTGAATATTTTTTCCTCAATTGGTTGACATCTTTTTTTCTTCTTGAGCGTCCTTACTACTCCTGCCTTCCCGCATTTAATCACGAACGTCTCTACGTATGGGCGCGATCGGGGCCACAGTGCATCAATGACCCTTCGCTTAAAGCTTATAGATCACATATTGTTGTTTCTTTCCTAGCCTTTTGACCTCCATCCCCTGCCCCTTGTCGATCAACGCCTCAATTACATCACTGAGCGGGTGCTATATCGCAATATCTGTCGCTCGCAAATTCCCCCTCGGCCCGGCGCGACCTCATCAAGGCGGTCGCAGTCAATTTTCCCGACATTATAGGGAGTTGTTTGCACTCAGACTGCTCATAGTCAAAGTTCTAATCTTGCCGCCTTACCTGCTCTCGCTGAGCGTGGAGGTGTCCGTCCATCAGAACAGACACAGTGCGCTCTCGTGGATATTCCCGCGAGACGCCCCCTCTAGCTGCGATCCTTTGCGACGCCCATCACATGAACTTCCTCATTCTGTCATCAGCCTTGCCCTTGCGCGCATGACACGGGGTTTTCTGATTTCCTTTTTTTTTTGCGTGCCCACTGAACAGAGGAGTTGGCGTGGCCCTTTCACCTCCCGACAAGCTAGATCCGGATTTGGTTACAATATGCGAGTCGCAGCCTGAAATCCGCGACCTCTTGCTGTGCAGCATATTCGCGTACACCTTGAGTCCATTAACTCTCCGGCCTTCCGCGCTGCCCAACCTCGAGGTATTCCGCTCGGTGCACGTGGATCTGGACACCTTCTGCGAGGTAATGCCACACCACTCCCTAGGGCTATCGTGCTGACTTTTTACCGCCGAAGTAATCGCGATGCACGCCGTGCAGGGAATATCGCTCTCGCTCTTCTCGGAGCACGGATACCGCGCGCTTGAGGTGCTCACACGGACGTCGGCGCCTGTTCGACGGCTCACGATACTCATTGTCGACGCGTCGTCGCCGAATGAGCTGTTCCCGCAGCTCGAGGCGCTGCACGTCGTGGCGCCCGTGCAACACTACCACCTCGTACATCCCCCCTCCTCCCTCCTTTCCTTGCTTTCCCGTGTTAAGTGTATGTATGCGCAAGAAACCCTGCTCGTGCAATCCCACTTCTAGAGGCGTCGCCAGCCTGCGGTTTTGGGTGTTCATGGCAAGCGGCGCGTCGTGCTTTGAGCCCGACGACGAGGCGAAGGTCGCTGAGTGCTGGGTGCTCAACACTCACGACAATCATATTGTCCAAAGGCCATGCGTGGTTTGCGGGTAGGGCAGGCAGGTGGGTTCATTCATGATTCCAGGTAGGGGGAGGATGGTCAAGGCAGATTTATATCGTCATTGGGCACTTTTCTTTTCCTCTTGGCCGCGGATTTGGTTTGGGTTTTGCTTTGGTATAGCCCGGTGGAGGACATGCATCACGACCTCCATCATAAAAATGGTTTTTTATGTCTGTGGGAAAGGGTGACAGGTGTGTCCTTGCATCGATTCGTTTGGAACTTAAATTCTTCCAGTCAGGCTGTACTAATAACGTCCTACAAGACACGATGTAAAGACGAGACAACACGTCACACAGCACACTAAAACCTGCCACCTTGCCTTTCTCTACTGAACAACCACGCGCCATTATGACGCTCTTGGTCTGACTTCTTTGATTCCCGTACAGGGCACATTACCTTTTGGACCCTCATGTGACAAGTGACTCGATTATCCCCAAATTTATAGTGAGTGCGCGTCGAGTCGGCTTGGACGATGTACAGTAATTCCCATCAACCGGTGACCATCCGCGTCAAATCTGCTGGTGAACAACGTCAGCGGACTGTCGTGATTGGTCATTGGGCGCCGGCGCCAATATCGCCAAACAGAAAGGGCCTCACTATGCCGACTTGATGGAGGCCAGAGAATGGTATATTACACCATCCAACCCCCAGTATTACATCTGGGGCCGTATAAATGCGGGAGTTAGGCGTTCAAAGGCCAATAGCAGCATCTCGGACTACGTCTTCCCCAACGTTTGCTAGCGGGGTCACGGACGACCTCCTCGACAAGTTATATTCGACGCCCACAACGACTGGTGCCCCTACCCACGGGAGTACCCAGGCTGTTCTCGAGGTCCTGCGCCATGACTTCAAGAGTCACTCGCCCTTTGTGAACCATCTTAAATTCCATAAGTACGAAGTGCGTTTTCCGGAAAGTTCCACAACCATGCTAAAGGCACTCGCCCCCTCCTTAGTCACGCCTCTCATCACGTATTGGCCATATACGCGTTAGGCGCTTCTCCGGAGCTCATCAGAGATGTGTATTACAAGACCCACCTGCCCAAACTGCTGCCCACACTCGCGAGTCCCGGGCTCATCACCGAGGAGAACTTCACAGAACATTTGGGTGATGTACATATTATGTTTCCTGGGTATTATCGCGCGTGATCGTGACCAAAACGACAGGTACTACGACGCCTACCTTGCGTTCTTCACAGATTACGTGCAGGGCCATTCCCAAACTGAGGCACTAGAGCGTTTCGCCTTCTCTCCTACGTACAACTTCAGGTCTGACCTCGCAGCCGATGGACATGACTCGGAGGGGAAGGTGCAACCGCAGATGCTGAATCGTCTTCTGGCAGGACTGGTCCACCCGTTTATTCAGCTCGCCTACGGGCTCGAGTTTGGTATCCTCGGACAGATCGTAGAGGGTGCATAACATTCACTCTCCCAACACACACATTCCCCGATAATCTGGCTCATAATTCCCCCCCACTTCCAGGCCTGACACAGGCTGCAGTCCACGGAGCTGATCAAACTGCGCTCATTCCTACATCCTACTTTACCCACTCAGCAACGGACGCCACCGACGCCGACCTCTCCAATGTCATGCATGACCTCGAAATCGCGGACTTTGGCACGTCTCCGTATGCGTCCACTCCAGAGAAGCGGCCCACATTTACAATTCACCGCCGCATCCGCGACGCTGCGTTCACCGTCGACCTCCCGAGCGATCCCCTACTTCAGTATACAGCCGTAGTGAAGAGCGTCGGTGGCGCCATCCACGATCTCGTTCGAGAGTGGACAGAGGAGTGGATGGCAGGGGTGGGGGCGCACGGTGGCGCAGGCGCGGAGGCTAGATTGAGGGGCATGGTGGAGGAGGTTGTGTGGGGGAACGTGATCTGGTACGGTATCGGCGGCTGGGCGTCGCGCGGGACCGGTGGACGCGGGATGAACGCCGACTTTTTACTGTAAGCCCTTCTCTGCTCTGTTTGGACGGTCAGCAAGCGGTGGCTAATTCTAGCTTCTCTCCAACTTAGCGCGCACCTCGTCACCTCAGCCCTCTTCCTGCCGAAGCTCGTTCTCAAGGACGAATCGTCGACTTCTGTCCCCTTATCGCCGTGTGGCTCTAGCACGCGCGGCCTCTCGTTCACCAGTTGCCTTCTATTGTTCCAGACGTACTTCGCCGTGTCCGCGGCCTGGTACATCATGCGCGGTTGCCACGCACTACCCGTCGCAGATTTCTACACGGCGACAGAGGCGCAGCTATTCGCTCCCTCCAGAGCTGGCTCCGACGCCGGTCTGACGCGGGCGCCCGGAAGCGCGTGGCCGCGCGTCATTCAGAGCGCGGTTCGGTTCCAGGACGAGCACGCGCCGAAGATAGCGCGAGCGCTTGCGGACTTCGCTGCGCACTGGGGCACCCGCACGCCGGGGTACTTTTCTGCCCTTGCTGCTACCGGAGAGGAGGACAAGGTACGTACGGGGGCGGCAGAGGTTCCAGCGCTCGAAGGTATCGAGAGACTGGACGGGACGCTGTTCGTGCGAGTCGCCGGCCTCACGTTCGACCGGCTCGGGTGGGTGGACGAGGGCGAGAAGGCGGGGCTGTGGGACAT